>NQII01000387.1:1074635-1085197 GCA_002778355.1 Clitarchus hookeri | reverse complement strand
GCACGCACGCGCGCAGTCTCCGCTCGGGCGTCGTCGGGCGGTCCGCGGTTCGGCGCCAGGAGCTGCGGTGGCCGGCTATTTTCGGCCGGCGTCGGTGGGGGGGACAGGAAACTCGATCGTCGTCCCGGCCTCCCCCAAAAATAGTTCGCCCCTGCGCAGTGGAGCTGCAGACGCAGCAGCTGTTACCCAGCACCGCCGCCGAGCGCTCGAGTATCGACGGGCGAACCGAGGTAGATACCTAGCAATTATCCACCCTCCGTGCGAGGGAAGATAGAAGAGGAGAGGGGGGGGGAGGCGCGTGGCTGGTATCGCACGTATTGATTATCCCGACGGCTGGACGCGCTGTCGCCTGGCGACCAGACAAGACTGGGAACGCTACCTTCCCGTCGCCCTTCAGTGACAACGCCATCTCGAGTGTCGGACCCCCGTCGTCACTTGGATACGTGCGTGTGGCCGTGTGATGTGAGGCGTGGGAAGTGCCGCGGCGAGTGCGATGGCGATCGGCAGTAAGTCTAGTCGGACTAGTCTAGTCGCTGGATGTGCTACGTGCGTCGGCGAGATCGTCGAAGATGGCAGCGCCAGCCTGGAGAGCGGAGCGGGGAACGTCACGAGTCCAGGTAGGTGTCGCGTTGCGCGGTGTTAACTTCCGCCCTGCTCCTCGGGTCCTCTCCGACGATGAAGGTTGCACGCCGAGCGGAGACGAGTTTCCTATAAATGCGCTGCGACAATGTCGTGGCGTGGATGCCGTGTGTTTAGGCTAGGGAGGGAGCAAATGGGGAGGTTGGGGAGTTCTGCTGAATCGATACTGGACGATCAAGAGACGAGAACAGTAAAGTGCCCATTGGAATGGTTGACGACAGTGCTAAAGCAATTCTTAGGATGTTCAGAAGTCAAATGATTTTCTACATTTTTAGAGCATAATATATATATATATATATTTTTTTTTCGTAGCATGAAATGATAATTTGGATGAGGTATGAAAATTACTTAAATAAACCTGATAAAACGAACTTTAGGGATTTTAAATTAATATCGATTTTTCGTATAGATCTGAAAACTGAACAAATTTAATACGTTTTGCTACAGCTCAAAATAATTAGTCCATGCCAGTAGAATATCATTAGAATTTTTTTTTATGTAATCTTGTACGCAATTCCTTCGTTTTATTTATTTATTTAATTTTAACTCGTGTGATAAAATATGAAGTCGAAATAGTTCAAAGTTGAACCATTATTGCAGGTAAACCAAGTGTATGATTTCAAACAAATCGTTAACATGACACTTCTCGTGTGATTTCAAGAAACACTTTGGTTTAAGTAAAACTTTATGTCAAAGTAACTTTTTTAAAACTTACACTAATCAGCAGTTTAAGTTAAAAGTCTCCTCACGCAAAAAAAAAAAATGTAAATATTTAAATTATTAGAACTTTTTTTTTTTTTTTAATCAATTTATCATTGATATCACGTCACAAATCCTTAAAATATCTTCAGAATGTAGAAAAAATGTTTGATCTTGAACGACCTTAATGCAGTAGTCGCGTACCTGGCGTTGACCTTTGAAGCATTTTTGAAAGGCGTAACTATTAAACGTGTCCTCGGAATATTTACTCGCGTAAAGAAAACACACCGCAGACGAGGACAAGACATCACGCACGCTACCATATAAATATTACTTTGGAGCCCTCCAACATCGTTCAAAGTGGCTTTTACAGACTGCTGTATGTTAAAACTACAGACTTTCCACCAACTAAATGATACTGTCGTCGCTTGAAATATTGTAGAGTATAATCCATTCACTGTTACTTCAAATTTTTCTGAAGCCCTAAGAAAGTTCTACTTCCAGGATATTCGTCCGCCTCGCGCAAACTGAGCTTAACCAAGTCTATAAATTTACACCACAGGACAACGCACCGAATTCGTGCGCACTCAGTTGTAAAATAATATTTTGCGTAAGAACTATTTCTTAATAGGCGCTACCGAAGCACATGTTTTTTTTTTTACTGTTTTTATTCACGTTTATTGTAAATTAAAAATTATAATTTGTTAATAAAATGTAGGTAAAATTTCAATTTAATTAAAGGAAAAAATAGATACTTTAATTTTAACAGGGGTAAAACGCTTGGCACACGAGGTAAATTTAGGAGATAACTAAACACGTGATACATTTGGTGATTTTGCAAAGTTCTCATTCAAAAAGTGCGAAGAAACCGTGAATAGACTCTGCACGCCGGTTCACAGCCTCTCTTTTCATATGGCCATAGTGTCGATGGGACACCGATAATTTCGTTGCCAGGAAGGGCTGGAACGGGGGAGGGGGTGGAGAGTGGTTTCGGTACAAGCAGATATTTCATGTCTGTATTCTTGAGTATTATGTCATATAGTATGCAGCTATTTTAAACATTATTTTTTTTATAAGCATTGAAATTATTAATTTTAGTTCAGTAAATAAATACTGAGCTATAAAAACGAACCATATTCTGCAGCGGCGCTGGAACTGTTGTGAATTGACTTTTTGCCTACAATTATTTATGCCCCTATTTTTTCTACTTTCATCATATTAATTGTATTCATAGAGAGATGAGAATTGTGAAAATGGTTAAATATCGCATGCCTATGCACTTTCTTTAGGCGATAAGAAAAAAGTACGACTATACGGTCGTAGTTGAATGTGTGGGCTTCCATCGCGTGCAATAGAGCACCGCTGTTAGAGATGTAATATGCACAGTACAGGGCCACGACGGGAACACCGCACGCCTCGCGCGTAGGGGCGATGAGGCATGGGGACCGCGTGCTAGCGTCGCCCTTGTCGCTCCCTTGCTTCTCGACCTTGAACAACGCGCAGCTACGCAATCCTCCAGCTCTGTTTGGAAATTGGGAAAGTAAATATTACAAAGAAGCATACATCTGCAACTGCCGGCGCATGTTGTCGCGCGAAATATGTCGCCAGCCTGTGAATTTCAATTGCTTCGTTTGACGGAATGAAAACAAACATACATTTCTGACGATTCTGAACTTATCTAAAAACGATTTTATTCTCTTCTTTGCATTTCGTTAAAAAAAATTGGGGGGATTTTTTTGTGATTTTTTTTTAAGTTGGCAACAACACTTATTATTTAAGTTTCAGATACAACGGGAAGGTTATAATAGCATTATAATTCATTAGAGCATAACCCATTAATTGGTTAAAAAGAAGCTAGCGTGGTGCTGAGGAGCGGCAAGATTGCTGAAATTAAGATGGTTGTTTGTTGCTGCGTAATTTGTTAGGGTACTTACGGACATGACAATAGTGACAATAATAAAATTNGGGGGGGGTGATACAGTGTACCCCTGAACCGCTCCTCCCTTCGGTTCCAGAACCTCTGATATTCTGCTGTGTGTTTGTTACAAGATAGCCAACCGCCCACGCCGTGTTCTTTCCTCTCCCTACAGGGTTCTTGGCTCCATCCCCGCTCCTGAACACTGGTAGGTCGGCTCACCTCCTTACGGCGGAAGGCAGCGCCAAGCAACATCAGCTTTATCCTGTCTATAGCCCATTACCGGTTACTCCCGACTTTTCTGAAGCTCTGCTGAAGTTCTAATTCCAGGATATTCCTCCTCCTCCTCCTCGTGCAAACAAAGCTTAACGCAGCCTAGAAAATCACGCCAAAGGGACAACGCACCACATTCGTGCGCTTTCAGTGTAATCATATTTTGCATAAGAGCTATTTATTACTAGGCATTACCAACATACACTGTGTACCATATAAGAAGGCCACATTCTTGACAATTGACGATCGCCACGCCTTTTCGTTTATGTATCCGTTCGCCATCAACTGGTGTGTGTCAAGTATAGGCTTTGATGCGGCGAGTCAGGGCGTCTTCAGTACCGCGTCGGATCACGTAGTCCCCGGGCGCTTGTGTTGATACGGTCGGCCAATGCTTCTGATAACGGTGCTCTAGTGAAGCCGTTGCATGTCGCTAGATGATGGACAAGGAAGTCGCTGACTTCTTTCTTGCCTTTCCCTCTCTCGCCAGAGCCGCGGCATAATTAAGAATGTCTCAGATGGGGAGGAGAGAGGGGCAGCGACCCCCGATGGCCATGCGCCCCATTATCATAAAAACATCCACGAAACCACAAACCATGTTCATTCATTTCACCATGTTCGGAACAAGCACCATGGTAAGCGCAGAGGCCGAAAGGCCTACGCATAATGACCTGCAACAACCAAGATTTTTTAATTTTCTAAGGGGAGCAGGCCCCCTTTATAAATGGCGAATAGTCGCTGACTTCTTGCCTGTCTCATAATCAGACTGTCTTTCGTACAGTTGGGCTCCTGAGATCGTCCGGAACCGACCTGCTGCGAATCGGTAACTTCGCGTGCCCTTTGCTCCCAACGCAACCCGACTCAGAGGTCCTCGTGGCCCAAACGACGGCATTTCGTTGCGTTCGTCCGTTTTGGCTCTTGCAGCCTTAATTATCTGGCCTCTTCTGTTACCCCCCGTCAGTTGTATGGCTGCCTCACACCTTCTAGTCTTACCTTTCGTGCATCAGTCACGCCTTGCAAGTATCACGTGTAACACGTATAATGTGCTGTTGTGATTCTGAGACCTTTTTACGTAAGTCACACTGAGACAGATGGCAGCCCCCTCGCACGGCATGTGCGTATGCATCGACGCATGGAACTTAAACTGTTTGCGTATCATCCACCAATTTGCTTATTTACCAACTTTCACGGTTACCGAATGGTTTTCACAGAGATCCCGAAATTTTAAGGTAGTGCATGTGTGGTATTTGTGTGTGTGTATATATATATATATATATATACACACACATACATACACATATATATATACACACATACACACACAAGGTGTTTTTCAATAACATGTCAAAATTAAAACTACGGCATATATGGGCTAATAAAAACAATACATCCTAGTAACAAGGCCATCTACTATTTTTACACTTAAGTTGGAGTTAGGCAAAAAAAACGCAGGGAGTCCGCAACTTCACGTACCCGCGTGCACAACAAGTTGCATATCACGAAGGCGAACGGAACTGGCTCGCTATGCGGAGATCTCCTGCACATAGGACACTATGAACTCGAGGTACATACGTGAGCGGCGCTAGTGATTGCTTGTTGGTACGTGTGTGTCAAACTACACTAGCAACGTGATATTAGCAACTGAGTAGTAAGGGCTGCCAGAAGTGATTGCATTCTATCTCCAACAACATACAAACAGCAACATTGGCGATGTAGGTTCTGCACGTGTTGTCATGGTGGCCTATATACAGGCGGTCGCCGCGTGAGGCGCCGGTCCCGTTCGCCTTCGTGATATGCAACTTGTCGTGCACGCAGGTACGTGAAGTTGCGGACTCCCGGCGTTGTTTTGCCAACTTCAATTAAAACTTAAAAATACTAGATGACCTTCCCAAAAATGTCGATACTAGTATTTGCTGTTTATTTTAGTCCATATATGCTGTGGTTTGAATTTCTACAAGTTATTCAAAAACATCTTGCAAATACACTGCATTAATATAGTTTTATGTATGTGTGTACACCAACTTAAACACACGTATTCAAATCGTTAGTGTTTTCTAAGTTTGTTTTAAAGTAACTTGAAAATAATTAATTTTTTGTCTAACTTAATTCCTTGCTTTCAAAAGCCGCCGCATAGACACTTGGGATCCGTCACAGGAGTGTATGTTCGTGAGTAGATGCACGGTGCTAGATTGGTGCACTCTACCGTTATATAGACCGGTATAAGACTGCGACCTTCTCCTACACTCATTGCCATTAAAAGAGCCGCGCTCAGAATGAATTATCCGATAGATGGGAAAAGTCGGCGGACAGAACCATCACAGATAATACTGAAACTGGTATATATTTGGTTGCGATTGGCCGCGTGGTGTTACAAGGGGGTGCTAATACAACTACAACCCCCCTAACGTGAATGGCCACAGGACGAATCTGGGTGCGTGTGGAGTTACGTTAGTGAGTAGCTAGCATGCCTCGGCAACGCATTCGACATAGGTACGAACAACTTACAATAGTACGTGACAGGGGGCGAATCGTTAGACTATTAGAGGCAAGGTGGTCGTTTTGTCGAACTGCAACACATACGCGCAGGGGAGGCTCTGGTCGACCCGTAATGACCACCAAAAGAGAGAAACGTTTCATCATACAATAGGCGCGGTCTTAACGATAGTGTCTCTCTCAACTCTCCAGAGAAAAGTGAAGAGGAATGATGAGATTTGGGCGGCTCTTAACAGCGAGGTCTTGAGAGCAGATGAGGGTGATTGAGGTGAGTGCGGGACAGCGCCGGAATGGGAGATTCCCGATTCCCGGTTCGCCTTGGTGGGAGGCGAGCAGGCTAACCGCTCAGCCACCGCGGCCCCTCAGAGAAACGTAGCGGCATCACTTTAGTAACGCCTTTTTAATTTACGCCCTATTGCGAGGCGACTAACAGAGGAAGATGTGCATTCTTGTCGTTCCTTGCACGCCCTGACGATAACGACTTCGATTGCAATGTAATTCGGTGGAATGGATGGTAGGAATGTGCGATGCATTGTCGGATTCGCGTTTTATCTAGATATGAATGACAACCGTTCTCAAGTATGGAGGTTACTGGGCAGCGTACCTGTTCGGTCTTCGTTTCTGAGCGACACGCCGCCAAGACTGGTGGCACCGTGGTGTTGGGAGCTATCTCCTGTGATTCTCGGTCTTACCCGGCGATGACCAACAAGGGCACACTGACGGCAAAGTGGGGGCTTTGACGAGGTTGCACAAGCTCGTGTGCTTCTCTTAATAGCGCGGTTACAGCGGGTGATTTCCCAGCTCGAATGCACCCAAACGCTCACACAAACGCAGCACAAGTTTTCCAGGACCGCCTTCGTGTTTCTGACGCCCTTCTTTTTCCAACGTGGTCTCCATATTTGTGGTAAAAATAAATGGCGTGTGGGGAGTGCACCCAGGGCAAGGCGACACCCTCCGAGTGATGGTCTTTCCAGCTGGGACCCGTAGGTGACCGTCATCCCCGGGCATGACAGAAATGAAACGCTATAATGGAGCGGCGGTGGAATGCAAGGGCGTGGGAAACGGGAGTACCCCGAGAAATCCCGCCGGCAAGCGGCATCGTCCAGCACTATTCCCACATGCGAACATGCGAAAATCCGTGAGTGAACGGGGATCGAGCCCGGATCGCCGTGGTGAGAGGCGAGCGCCCTGTCCACTACGCCACCGCTGCCCCACATATTTGTGGTGTCTAGAACAGCATGGACCCAGCTGGGATTACAGCTCCAGCCATCAACAGTTTGCTACATCTGGAGTGGCAGTTGTTGCGACAACCATGAGACGGTCTTCCGCGGAGTAGAATAAGACGTCTTCACGACTCCACTCTGGATCGTGTCGTCGCATGTATCCACTTGACGAGTGATGCAACAATGCACTTTGCACTGTTTTGGTGGAGTAAAATTCTTATTGTCTTGGTATTATAATCAGTTCTTGCATTGCCTGTGCTAATTTTTTATCCAATTTCGACGTCTCCTTCTGTATGCTGTTTATATTTTATAGCAATGAGCGTAGTTAACGTATCATAAAGCCGCAAGTTACGTAGACATTAGTAGGGCTCGGAATAAGCAGGTACTGTAAGCGAAGGAAGTAATGGAGATGTAGTTGGTATTCGAAGTCTTCTTAGACCACAGGTTACAAACCTGTGACGTGAGCATTTGCAAGAACAGTTAACTACACGCTTATGAAATCCCACATAGCTGTGTTTAGTGTTTACGTTTTATTTGGTGCGGTTGCTAAGTGAAGGAAAAATGCTTGTATCCGCATACTTATAATGTAATTTACTTTATAATAGAGTTCAAGATAGCCTGATTCTCCTCTCGGTCCAATAACTTATTGACATACTTTATTCTATTCGACGGCAGGCCGGTCCAACCTCCTTCTTAAGTTCAGCTTGTTGCAACATTTGCTTCAGAGCCCGCCACTGTCATGGACGTCTTGTTTTCTGTTGGTGTTTCTGCGTGTAAATGCTGTTCACGGTTAATTGAGCACTTTTTAAATCAAACTTTGAAGATGGTAACTGCCCCTACATTTCAACGGTTACACTTACTGGCATGCACTCAGTAAAGTTGGCAACGACGGAGGAAAAGTTGTTCCATTTTTTAACGTTGAATTCAAAGTATTACGTGAACATTTGAAAAAAACTGAAATTATTCCTTTTTCTTTCTCTTTTTTTAAGTAGAAGGTGTGAGAATTAGCAAATTTGTAAAATATCCACTTTTCTTTGTAATTTCACAGTTCCACTTGACCGTCGCATGAGTAAAGTGATCAGACCTCTGGTAATGTTATTTTTACGTAAGGTGGAATAATACCGAATGTGCATTCAAGTGTAGGCTGTTCACGGTAAAGCGAGCACTTTTGTATCAGCCATTTTTTTTTATGCTTCCACTACTTTTTTAAAATAAATATTGCCACGTAAGTAATAAACGCAGTGTATATATTTCACTGGACTCGAATGTTAACGTCTAAGGATACGATAAAATATATTTATTGGCTACTATTCCAAATGAGATGGCTTTCAAAAGTTCTCACTTTACCGTGAACGGCCTATACATGTGTTAACCGTGGCTTTCGGAAGTGCTCAGTTTACCGTGAACGACGTATATATAAGCGAGCGTCGTTGTAAGCCGAAGCTGACGTGCGTGTGTGTGTGTGTGATGACGTACCTCAGCAGAGTCGTGCGAGCTGCAGCTGCACCTGCGGCTGCGCGAGTCCCGGCCGCAGCACCCGGAGGAAACCGGCGGCGCGGCCACGGCGGCGACCTCCCTCGACGGCCGACGACTCGCGCGGGGAGACGCCACCGCCGCGCAGACTGACGACCAGCTGCACTTCCCTCCGTGTCTGCTGCCCGGTCAGTCTTCTCGCTCGCCACTAACGCCATCTACCAATTGTGTGATTAACTATACAGCATTACTTTACCCGGTCAGTCTCCTCGCTCGTCACTAACGCCATCTACCTTAAGTGTGTTTAACTATACAGCATTAACAGTACAGTCCAGTCGTGGGTCACTTGCAACTTTACTGAAGCCCTGCTAAAGATCTTCTTCCAATACATCCCCCCCCCCCTAACTTGTCTGGGTAAATTAAGCTGAACCAAGTTAAGGCCAGTTCTACTCAGGTTATGAACAAAACGGAATTTCTTATGGGAGAGTTCGGCAAAGGGAAAATTTTCTGCCGCTAGGTGCGTAAGGTACTGAAATGTAACTTTTAATTCAAAATTTTAAGCTAAGTTAATAATAAAAGAGAAATATTTTACTTAATTACGGAGTTATTTTATATTTTATTTGGGATTATAGCAATTACCCTGCTTTTCAACGTAGATAATAGAGCAAACCTGGCACCTTTCCGACGCTAGGGTTACCTAATGGCGAAAGTTTTTCCTTTGCCAAACGTTTAATATTGGTCTTCGCAACCTGTGGTAGAAGTAACCTTAACCAAGTCTAGAAAATTTCACCAAGGCGACATTGCGCCGAATTAATGTGCATTCAGTGTAATAATATTTTGCATAACAACTACTTCTTACTAGACAATGCCAATGCCAACAAAATTATTCTCCCTCTGTTTTTATTCATATTAATAATAAACTAAATACTATAATTTAAAGATATAATTTCATTAAAATTTCAAATTAACCATAAATAAGCAATATTTATGTCTAAACAAGTTTAAAATGCTTGTGCTACATGGCATATTTACTAACCAAGCACGTCATACCTGGTGTGATTTTATTGTGAAGAAACCGCCAGTAGACTATATCTGGTGGACCGACGGTTGACTTAGTTGGTTAGATACTGCCTTCTCGTCTTCGAGATCCCCGGTTTGACCCCAGGCTCCGCGGGCCGGCAGTTTTCGGCTGGAGATTTCTCAAGTAGGGAGTGTGGCGGACAATGCCGTGGTGTTGGGGGTTTACTCGCGGTTCTCCCGTTTCCTTACCCGTCATCAGTCCAGTGCGTCTCCATCCCCATCTCGTCTCACATCATCCATTCTACGGAATGGCCGGAGCTCCGGTTAGCGCCAGCATCCCCTCATCCTTACAGTCATCTGGGATATCTTTGCACCAATTAAGGGTAACATTGTACCTAGAGATGGGTTGTTGTTCTGTACCTGCTCCAAACTACTACCGTTACACACTTGTATCTGATACGAAGTATCTGATACTTTCTGTATCAGATACACGAATTCCCGAGGGCGTCGCTGCTTCGGCAGTCTGTCGAAACGTGCATAAGGTACACGGTATCAGGTAGGCGTGTATCAGGTACACGGTATCAGGTAGGCGTGTATCAGGTACACGGTATCACGTAGACGTGTATCAGGAACACGGTATCAGGTACACAGAATCAGGTAGGCGTGTATCAGGTACACAGTATCAGTTAGACGTGTATCAGGTACACGGTATCATGTAGGCGTGTATAAGGTACACGGTATCAGGTAGGCGTGTATCAGGTACACTGTATCAGGTAGACGTGTATCAGGTACACGGTATCAGGTAGGCGTGTATCAGGTACACGGTATCA
>NQII01000387.1:1049042-1073691 GCA_002778355.1 Clitarchus hookeri | reverse complement strand
CCTCCACCCCCCTTTTTCCGTGCCACGAATTGAGAGTGTAGTCCTGCACATGCACAATGGGATAATTAGCTCTCCCCCCGCCCAACAAAAGAAAGGCTAGATCCGTTCCCGGTGAACATACGTGTTAAAAACACTATTTGATTTGTAATATTGAATTTTATGCTAAAATGGCAACTTTGTAAAGGCAAGGAACGTAAGAAATTTTATATAAAAACAATACTATTATTTTGTTGTGCCTAGTGGGGATTGTAAACGTTACGAATTTTCGAGAACTTATATGCACAGAGAGTTGTTCATATCTCACGACCAACAGCAGGCGAATTTGAGTTGAGCGGCTCTTAGCAACAAGGTGTTGGGCGCCGATGAGGATGAAATGAAGCGATAATGGGACGGCGCCGGAAACGAGAAAAACGGAAGAACCCCGAGAAAATCCGTGGACCAGCGGTACTGTCCGGCACGATTCCTACTTGCGAAAAATCAGGGAGTGGCCCGGCCGGGGATCGAATCCGGTTCGCCTTGATGGGAGGCGAGAAGGCTAGCCGCTCAGCCACTGCGGCCCCCAACAGCAGGCGGATGTTTTAAAAACTGAGAAATGGTTCAAGCGTCCAAGAAAACTGTAAAATTGCCTTTGTTATTTTGTACTTTCCTTACTGTTGTAAACTACCGTAAGAGACACTGTAATTTTTCACACACATTGCTGAAGAAGTCGAGCTGAGTTCGTTAGTTTCTCGTGATGCGACAGCAGTTTATGAACGTAGCCTGAGGGCAGACTTCAGGCACGAGGATCGAGGAACTGCATCGGCTAATTGCTAACACCCTGTCATCCCAGTTGGACAACACCCGTACTTATTTCCGGTTTTCGGTGACTTTAAACTTTCTGTTCTTATAAGTTATTTTACAAATTGTAAAATAGCAGGGGGGAAAAAAAAATCGTAAACTTCGAAAATAGTTTTTTTTTTTTTTTTAATTAGCAGAAAATAGTATTTCATTTTGGTTTGACGGACGTCATTAGTATAAACATGCCAGTTATGAATTTACACTATTCACGCGAGATTGCGCTGGTAACCAGAAACTTGAAAATCGAATGTTTTAAATGACGTCACGGGCGGGAAGAACAGGAACAGGATGGGGTGAGGAGTGGTAGTCAACGTGCACACAGTACTTAGTGGCAGATGGTAGCGGTATCGGGATCGCTTGTTTGCCGTGGTGTAACGGCACATTTCGTGACGTCAAACGCCACAGAGATTAAGTCGCATATTTGTTGAAGTTGGTGGCCCGGCGATGGCGATCACGTGGAAGTGGGGCTCAGCCCTCCCCTTGCTACATTTATGTTTGTTGTTTTATAAAATACTTGCGAACCGGCCCGTCTTCGCCCGGGTACAATTGAGTTTTACAGCCATACACGAATAAATAGATTGGGAAAAGACAATTCATTTATGTTAAAACAGAATTATAAAATTATACTACGTTGATCTAGGTTTTTAACTGATTACGGCAACCCAAAAGGAAGGAAATATTTTTTACCCGGTAGCCAAGAACTAGGGTTTTGTTTTTGGAGTGTATCTGTGCAACTATCGCCTAGTTACCACATTTCCGCTTTCCAGCGTCGATGCATGAAAATCAAAACGTGAGTTTCGTCAAGTTGTAGCCTTAGAAATAAGTGCGCCTAGGTACTACTTTTTGCGCTTGGCTGAGGGATCTTAATCGATCACCAAAGTTAAGCAACGTGGCACACATTTGGATGGGTGACCGTTTAGTGGCATAACATCTGAGCGCTTCCGGGCTTCGGAGGGCACGTTAAATTTTCGGTCCCGGTTGTTATCAATTGATAGCAGTCGTTAAGTCATTTCAGAGGTCCTTGGGTGGCCTGATAAACTCTGACACCAGAGGAAAAAAAATATTTCGGTCACGTTCCCAGCCGTTGCAGAATTACGTTTTGTTGTTATTCCACAGGAACCGTACAATTTTCCGAGATAAAAAGTATCCAATGTCCTATTCCAGGACCTAAAGTACCTACATACCAAATTTCATCAAAATACGTTCAGCCATTATGGAGCTGAGTGGTAACAAACATACACACACACAGTCTTTCGCATTTATAATATTAGTAGGATTTTCTTTGACACTACAAGAAAAATTTGATGACAGAACAAAAATGTAGCAGATATTCTTTTAACAGAGTGTCCTTTACTGCCTTCCTTTACGTGATATCACTGTCTTCCAGCCTTGTAGTGCGGTGAGTATAGACACCCGGAAATTTCACGAGTTCGAGTGGTATTAGGATAGGCTTTAAGCACTTGTACTGTCTTGTTACTGTTGAGGTTGACCCACTAGTTTCCTGATACGCCCTGCGGGACTGTGAATCAGTATACACATGTACTCTAGAAGAGACCGAGAGGGTCACGAACACATAAGAACATTGCGTGCAGTGCAAGTGACAGCGCTTGAGGTGTATACACACTCGTCAAGTTTAGCCCAGCCGTCAAATGAACTAGCAATATTTCCGGGTCTATAGTGATGGATAGAGACCGCAAAAATTCGCGAGTTCAATGACCTGCAGGCTTGACTCTGCAGTCTTATGTACAAATATGCCGACATAAACCGCACTTTGGTTGCCTGCTGTCACAGTGGAAGGCGACGATTGGACCAGCGTTCTACAGGAAGTGTCAAATACCACATGGGCCAATGGCTAAAGTTATATAAACGCATGCGTTTTGAATTCTAGCTTGTCCCAAAATGAATCCGCGAATTCTTCAGGTCTCTAGCTATAGGTCGTTACTTTTGTATGCCTGTCAGCAGATCTGCCTCTGTTCTACGCGGCATTCAACCGGACACGAGTAAGAAAACAGAAAACCACGACCGAGGCGAGCATACGAAGTTTTAAATAAAAATGATGGTAGACGTGCTAGCCGCCATACATTTTTGTTGTTTTTCACGTCCAAACTGCAAAACGTCTTGCGGGTTATCTGCGTAACGATTTACACAATAATTCAAGACCAATTTTATGTAAACAGACATGTAATTTGGATCTTGCGTGCAACAGCTGGCCGACAGTTATCAACGAGACAGGTATCAAACCTACGTTCAGCCGACCTAACTGAAGTTGCACAGACAAATGATCTGATCGTTAGTCAACTGTCCGACGTGGCAGTTCACCTAAAAGCTGAAACTGTCTGATGACAACTGTCAGAAAGCAACTACCAAACAGGACAGTTTATCGACAGGCAGTAGTTATCGCGGTTAGACAGCGAAGCCCGTATGAAAAGTCACTGAGAAACTGAGCAAAAAAATTAAAAGTAGTTTCGCAAAAAAAATACCAACCCAAAAATGTGATTTTTTTAATTTTTTTATTTTATGTGGTTGGCAAATGATGGTTTTACGTTATACGCAGGAGAACCAAATCACTATTAAATTTTTTAGGTGAATTTTGGCGTGTGTACAACAAAACCACATTCAAATTTTTACTGCTAAAATAATATTTCAGGTGGATTGTATCCACTATAAAACACAAATGTCAGAGCTATTGATATTACAGTTTAAAAAACACACAAATACTGGTCCATATTTTCTATATTTATGAATAAAATAACCAGAACGTAAAAAAAAAATGTTCGAAATAATTTCTCTCAGATTGTATGACGTGTGTGTTGGTTGTTTTGTTGCATAACTACGTGAGATTGTTTCTGGTTGAGGAGTGCGGTGTCGAGGGCTGTGGTTGGCTGTTGCAGCGCGGAAGGCGGTGGGCCTCACCAAGGTGCGTCTAGAGGACTGCCTCCGTTGCGACGCCTGCTCGTGCATCTACCTGGACCAGAGCGACTACGACAAGCACATGAGGAACTTCCACCGACACGACTCCCCGAAGAAGCACAGGTGAGACCCACACCTCGCTACAACGTGGGGCGCGTATACGAACACACTTCACTACTATCGCACAACCACGTTCTGCCTAGGTGTTGGACCAAGCATGTATACCACGTTCACGGCTATCTACTACTTTCCTGAAGCCCTCTTCAAGTTCCGCTTTCAGGATATTCCTCCGTCTCGTGCAAAAAAAAAGCTTTTTTTTTTTTTTAAATCGTAACTAATTTTTATTATGTTAGCCATACCGATCAAACACTGGCTTCTGTTATTATTAAATTTAAAGTTAAATAAGGATTAAAGTTATTAAGTTCACTTGCAAATAAAGTATAAAAACAAGAGGCTATGGCTTTTAATATTACTGTGTTGGGTAAGGTTTTTAATTAGTTTTCTAATCTTATTATTATATTAAAAGTAAGGAGGTGTGATAAGTCTTTATTCATTTATTTTGGGTTTTCTCTATTTTTGTTGTGGGGAAAAAGGGGAGGACCCCCTGTAAAAAAAACCCCTAATGCACTTGATTGAGTCTAGAAAATTACACACACACACACACACACACACACACAGTGTAATAATTATAAGAAATGTATTTGTTACCAAGTCATTCGTTATGTGCCACCCTCAAATTCACATCACGGGAACTGGATAATGCATAAAATCATCCTAAAGAGGAATTCTTCATAAATGCATTAGCTAAAGTATTGGCTTGTTGCAGGCAGAGGAGGGGCTGCAGGTCGTGCTGCAGGTACTGCAACTGCCGCGAGGACCACCAGCACCAGAGCGTCCAGAAGGAGCGCGGCAACAACAACCTCTTCCACTACAACATCAAGGTAGGTACGCCCACCTCCGCCTCAGCTGCGCCCGCTCGCGTTAGTTCTCGCGTCTCACGAAAAATAAATAAACGTCGTGTGGGGAGTGCATCCAGGGCAAGGCGACACCCTCCGAGTGACGGTCTTCCCAGCTGGGACCCGTAGGTGACCGTCATCCCCGGGCATGACAGGAAATGAAACCCCCTAGAATGGAGCTGCGCTGGAATGCAAGGGTGGGGGAAACGGGAGTACCCCGATGAAACCCGCCGGCAAGCGGCATCGTCCAGCACGATCCCCACAGTTGGCCGGATGCAGGCCGAAGAATCAAGCATTAGTACAGACCATACTGAATGCATAACTCCCTTGGATATGCAGGTAAAGACTGCTCACTGCACACTGAGCACTTTTTAAAGCCATGCTTAAGATCTACTTGTATACACGTGGTGTATTCTTCCGCCATACATGTAAAATTAACAGTGCCATGAGCCTTATCACTATTCATGCGACGGCCAAGTGAGCCTGTGAAATTATTATAAAAGTAAATGTATACATTTGCTCGTACTTACACTTACACACATTAAAGGAAAAACAACAGACAAAATGTACTAGCTCAGTATTTACAAATGTTTACCTTGCACTTTGAATTCAACATCGAGACATTGAACTACTTTTTTTTTTCGTCGTTACCAACTTAACTGGGCTCGTTCCAGTCAGCGCAACCGTTAAAACATGTGCTGGTAGGGGCAGTGACATTTTTCAAATGTTGATTTCAAAAGTGCTCAATCAACTGTGAACAGTCAATGTGTAGGTTGGGCGTCACGCCTCGTCGACTCCGAGGTCATTAGAAACGGGGCAAGGTGCTCATAGAAGCAGTAACGAAGAAGGAATCGGCCGTGGCATGTACTAAGGTTTATTCTACTCGGATTGGGACGCTCAATGCTTTTAGTTTGGCAACTAAAATTTTTCGCCACTACGTAAGCTCTATCGTCGCATGAGTACCAGATTTTTCATATTTTCTAGGTTAAAAATAAAAAAAATTGCAATAATCTTTAATCAAATATAAAATAACTTCGTAACTAAGTGAAATCTTCATTTTTTATTATTCTCGTAGCTTAGAATTTTAATTATGTGACCTCTTTGGAACACTGCGCACCTAGCGGCTGAAATGTTCCCTATGCCAAACTCTCCCATAAGTAAACTTGTTTTGTTCCTAACCTGAGTAGAATTAATCTTACCTGTACTAAGGAACCATCCCAGCATTCTCCCGGAGTGATTTCGGTAAGCCACGGAATACTGAAATCAGGATTGCTGGATCGGGAATCCAACCCATGTCCTCCCGAATGCGAGTCCAGTGTGCTACCACTGAGCCACAGAGGCCGCGGTGGTGTAGTGGTCAGACTACTCGCCTCCCACCCAAGTGAACCGGGTTCGATTCCCGCCGGGATCGCTCCCGTATTTTCGCAAATGGGAAATCTTGCCGAACGATGCCGCTGGTCGGCGGGTTTTCTCGGGGATCTCCCGTTTTCCCGCCCTTATATTCCGGCTCTGCTTCAGCCTCGCCTCGCTTCACCCTCATCGGCTCTCAAGAAGCCCAAATATCTTCACTCACTCACTCACCACTGTGGCACCTCACTCGGTACGGGTCGCTTGGGTTTTGATTCATTGCTCGAATTCTCAGCAAAGCCACGTGTAGGTATCGTACCATTATTGGTTTGGCCTCCTCAGCTGTCAGAGCCTACCTGTAGATTGTGTACAAATGTGTCTTTGGAACGTAAATTTATCTACCTACCTTAAGGCCATGATGTTCTGGGTTCAAAGCTGGAATAAGTTGTTTTTGAGTATGATTTTAAGTTAATTTAGTTTTTAGTGGTCATCCCCTGCTCCTATTAGCCTTCCAGCACGTTAAAAAAAAATTGGCGTGTGGGGAGTGCACCCAGGGCAAGGCGACACCCTCCGAGTGACGGTCTTTCCAGCTGGCACCCGTAGGTGACCGTCATCCCCGAGCATGACAGAAGTGAAACCCTAGAATGGAGCGGCGCTGTAATGCAGGGGAAGCGGGAGTACCCCGAGAAAGCCCGCCGGCAAGCGGCATCGTCCAGCACGATTCCCACATGCGAGGGTCCGGGAGTGAACCCACCGGGGATCGGTCCCGGATCGCCGTGGTGGGAGGCGAGCGCCCTGTCCACTACGCCACCGCTGCCCCCTCCAGCTGTAACTTCTTCAGCGCACGCAGAATGCAGAGCTCAGTTCGACTCACGAGACTCATCTCAATTTCTGGTTCAGGTGATCACTAAATTGTTATGCAGATTCAACGGCCCGTCACCCAGTTGTGTTCAAGAGAACTCGGAGACCTCTAAAAGCATGGAGTACATTGCCTGCAGACTTCTGTTGTACTGTTCAACCTTGCTTCATAAAACCCTAACACAATTTTAATATTACGACGGCGGTTTCTGGTATGTTCCCTAACATTCAAGGACTGTTTTATAATTCAGTATATAAGTATTGTTTTCATTTACGATGCAATGCGGTTAATAACTTATTGACGCCGATTGATCGCTCTTGCTTCGGATGACATCAAAAAGGCCGCTGTATTTGCATGTAGACTTATGAAACGTGAATTATATACCCTGATGCGTTAAAAAATAATAAACACGCTTATAATTCAAGTGTTGTTAAGAGTGAATAGCCCACGCAGTTCGCCATTAAAAAAAAGTGCGTTCCTTTGCCGCTCCATCCTTGTGTCTCACTTCATCTGGCTCTTCAGGGATGACAGAGAACGCAGTGTCCACTTTAGAAACCTGTCGCCAGTTACTTGTCGCTTACAACCTAGATTGCAGCCTTCATACTGCATTTTATTTACTTAGTTTCACGTACCACTTACTTCCTTTGCCTTTTATTTCAAGTTCTTCGCGTAGAGTTTTTCTGTGACGTAGCAAAAATGTACTTCGCGAAAAGAATTTTTAATTTACGTAGCTTCCAAATAACTTCTTTTGATCCATCGAAGTGAGAAAAATGCACGCTCGAAATACCGTCTCATTAGAAAGTTTTCAAACTCGTGTCAGTAAAACTGGGGCCGGCCAATAGTACCCAACTTGGTTGATATAGGAGTACCTTACCAAACCAACATCTTTAGATTTTTTTTAAATGCCCTGCAGTAATGAGTATTATTTTTTTTTTAGATATGTGTGACTACCGCACTGAACAATTATTCGGTACCAAGATTAATTTACTTGGCTTTCTGAAACTATCATTCATTGTTTCTTTGGATTTCATTATAATTCTTCCTCTGAACAAAAATTTAGCATAGATGTAGTCGTTATTCATTGCTTACAATTGTTTTTAATGCCGTGATTCATTGTTAATCAAATTATATGTTCCCTTGCCACCCTTTGATTACCAAGCTGTGGCAATTAAAGCTATTACTAATTTAAATTTATCTTCAGGGAATATGTTAAAATGCCTGCCTACCAGGCATTACTTATTGTATCAGACCCTGGTGGTGTACACTGAAGAGCCAAAAAAACTGGTACACCTGCCTAATATCGTGTAGGGCCCCCGCGAGCACGCAGAAGTGCCGCAAGACGACGTGGCATGGACTCGACTAACGTCTGAAGGTATGCACGAGGCATTGAAATCTGCGCCAATTTGAGAAAGGGTTGCACGTCTGTCATGTTTAATGATTCTCGTCAGTCGTCGTTTGTCCCTTTCGTTCACGATCTTTTTCCGGCCGCAGCGATGTCGAAGATTTGATGTTTTACCGGATTCCCGATATTCACGGTACACTCGTGAAATGGTCGTACGCGAACATCCGAATGTTATCGCTACCTCGGAGATGCTATGTCCCATCTTTCGTGCGCCGACTATAACACCACGTTCAAACTTACTTAAACCTTGATAACCTGCCAGTGTAGCAGCAGTAACCGATCTAGCTGCCGACCGCATCGCGTTACTCTGATTGGTTTCATACCTCTGTTATTTGCATACGCACGCCTATACCTGTTTTTTTTTTTTTGCTCTTCAGTGTAAAAGATACGTGCAGTGCTTTACAGCACCTGTCTTCAACTCTGATGGCGGCGAAGTGATATAATGATGGGGCAGCGACATAATGCAACTGTGGGGAGATGCGGGAGTACTCAGAGAAAACACACCGGCCATACGCAGCGTCTGCCGCGTTTTCCACGTGTGAAAATCAGGGTTCGACTCCGCCGGGAATCGCACCACGTTTGTCGTGGTGGGAAGCGAATGGCCCAACCGCTGTTTGTGAAATTTTTCCAGTGCTAGGTAATGTTAAATATGTTTAGAATTAAACCAGTTGATCACTTTGTAGGCATTAAGTATTTGCTTATTGAACTACAGCCAGGATGCATTTTGTGTTGTTGAGAGATTTGTGGGGCTCTTAACAACGAGGTCTTTACTTTTCAAGTATGACTTGATGTCACGCAGGATCGCTGGACAAAGATGGTGTCTCGGAGGTTGAACTCGGATGAGCTGATGCAAGATATCAAGCAAGACCCCGAGCAAGACCCCGACGACTGCTCGGATGAGCCACTGCCATCCGTCGACTTCAGTCATCTGCTGAGCCAGGTGGAGGTGAAGATAAAGACGGAGCCTGCTGAAGACCAAGAATTTCCTGTCCAGTAAAGAACATGCGAGTAACAAAGTTTCACGTTGCCTTCAGAAGCTCGATGTCCAGTAAAGAACATGCGAGTAACAAAGTTTCATATTGCCTTCAGAAGCTAGATGTCCAGTAAAGAACATGCGAGTAACAAAGTTTCACATTGCCTTCAGAAGCTCGATGTGCTGCTCTCTCTGCTTCCACAATACCGTCACCATATCAGTTGATAAACGCATGGACTTAAAAACCCAAAAAGACACATATTTTTCTATTATTTTCCTAGGCAAAATTGCATTTTAAAAATTCTAGAAGGTAACTTCATTGCAGTCCAAGTAAATTGTCATAATGACCCCAACATGCACAAAATATTAACAACTTTATGTTAGGATAACTACCTTCCAGATTTACAAAATACATTTCGGCAATTCTCTTCGTTTCGGGCAGATTTGTTCATGTAAACGGCGATGAAAATCGCACGCATATCTCGTCCTAGCGGAAGGTGAGATATTCTAGGTTTTCAAGTGAGAATTGTTCTGGATGACGTAAAATAATGGAAATTAAGTAGGTGTTCACGGGATGCAGTTGTCCAGTTCTACACAATTTGTAAAGTATAAATAACAGTGTGCTTTTTTTTTTCTCAGTATTTAAACATGCACCATGTAGGCTCTGTTTGTTCTGGGGCAAAACTTATCATGACAAGTGGTACCCATCGTGTACTTGCCTGCATGCCAATAAAGCCAAAGGGCAAAGCAGATATTTCAAAAGCAAAAGCAAATCTAAACAAAGCTACTGTTTCCACAAATGGTTCGAGTTGACTTTCAGGCGCGGAGCTCACTGTCTTTTTTCTTCCAAAGCTGCAGTAGTTTTGTGCGAGTGTTGCTAATGATTAAATACAATTTCAGTATATATAAGTATAACATATGACGACAATTAGCATTTCATAATTTTTTGCCTTTTACAATAAAATTATTAGTAATTTATTCGATTCGGTAGAAAATGTAAAAGTATCTTCAAGGAATAACGATAATGAAAATGCATCACTCTGATAGAACAAAGAAATTGGGTTAAAGCTGGTCAGTGAGTTTTTATAAGTATGCTTTTATCCATGGGTGCTTTCGAAAGTAATTAAAACGAGTAATTAAACAGTAATAAAATATTTTAATAAATGTGCAAGTGTGTACTGGATGAGTTATTCACAATTCGTGACCACACTGTCTTATCGGTATTTACACGAATTCAGTTTTGATTAAATCAGTGAATTAAAGAAATCGTTCTATCGTTTAGTATGTAATCGTTTACTCAAAATACTTAAAAATAATTTATTTAGACAGTTTACTTCTGGCTATGCAGTTGAAATGAAATACAACGCTCGAACACTGAAACATGTAACTCAGGATATAAACAGGTTGTGTGCAAGCGGAGGCTGGAATGTAGTACTTTTGCACTTTACGGAAATATTATACTGCCTTAAAATTGTTAAGTCCTTTCGAATAATAATGTTATGAAGCTGCAGCAATGCATCAATCAGGAATGTAATACTAGTAATTTAAAACGGAAACAGCTAAGTTTCGTGTTGTATCCTGAGCTATCCCTACATACGGTGTTAAACTGCATTTAAAACTGGAAAACATAATTCAAAGACCAAATCGGTGCCCATAGCCACATCACTGTGTAGCTTCGTCTCCACACAAGCCAGATCACAGGAGTGTTTGCGTCGGAGTGGTGTTGATATGTTTCATTACCCTAGTCATGACACAGTGCCAGCTGCTGTTTGGTACTGTGCAGTGAGCACATCGTCCTGCTGGTCCACTGTCGAGTGCAGATGGGAGGCAGGTCCTTCTGCTGTACTAAACATCTGTAGCACATCGTACTGCCTCCTGCCACATTCTGAACAATGTATTCATTGGCCAGGAAATACTAGTCTCGAACGATGGTTAAATCAGTTCATACAGCTGGTTTACACGTATATGTGGTGTTTGTGCAGTTATTCTAGTCACAATTATTTGAAAATTGAGTGATTTTGTACTTTCAAATTAATGTAATAAATATTATATATTAATTATGAGTATAATTATTTTTACTCCATTTCTTTCCCTGCGTCCTTACTAAAGTCCAGTCTATATTTTTCCCCAAGTCGGTCTGTTTTGGCAATTATGATACAACCGAAAGCCCTTGATTGTAATTGTATAATGGAAATTATTTTAACTTTGATTAATAGGGCATTTATTATAACAGTAGTTAATTATATGAGGATTATTGCAGGGCAGAGACGGAGAGGAAGCGTTGCAAACCCCGAGAAAAGTTCATGGCAGGCATTTTCTAGAATGCTTGCATAAGGAACTTTGGAACGCTGAAGGTCGATGTTGAGGTCAAAAGGAATAACAGGAGGCCAGTTGACAAACATGTTAAAGCTGGGCCAACTAAGCCGTCGACGATGCGACGTAGGGTTGTGTGATCGTCCTCCTAGTATGGCAGTCCTTATCAGCTAGGTCACAAAGATTGTGATTAAGAATGTCCCGAAACACAAATTGGCAATGTAATCCTCCCAAATATCAGAAAACAAAGAATTATGGACCTGTTACGGACCACTTAATGTGCCTAAAGACTCACTACTTGCCATGAAATAAGGGAATTTAAGTGAGACCTAGGGTACATTTTCCACCGAGCGTTTCTAGCTATTCTTGTCCAGGATCATTGTTTTCCGACTGTCGCTTTTGATCTGTGTGTATGGTTTAGCATTGTACTGTCTTCCCCCCGAGTGTTGATCACTGGAGACAATAGTGTCTGTTGCAGGGCAAGCGACCATGACCGCTCCTGGACTGGAAGGAACACCATTCGCCAGCAACTGTTCATGTGCAGAGGTACTTTGGTTCGTGTTGTGCATTTGTCTGTGTTCTGAAGTTCCGAAATTTATATTTTTCTCAAGAAGAGGCTGAAAATCTCGTGGAATTGACAGGAAAGTATCCCGCGCTGAGTGATGTGGCAAATGAAGACTATAAATTGAAGGGCATTATTTGGAATCACACTGCACGAGGCATTGGAAGATCAGGTGAAAAACTGCAATCATCACATTTATAAGCAAATGAAATGGCCGCATCGCAAATTCTCTTCAGCATGTTCTTCGTGTTAGTCATAACACGTTTCTCATCAATAATAGATGCATTTTGCGAAGTATCTTTAGCATCTTCACCATGACAGCTGCGTCACATTCTTCAGCGATCATAACAGTGCGATTCAAAATGTCTCTTCGTTATCTTCATTATCTTTATTTTAGCTGTATGTCATACTTAAACACTAAGGACTATGTGGTGCAAAGTCTCTTCAACATCTTCTTCATCATAAACATGATCGCTTCATTATCAGTGATAATGACTGCTTCTCATTAACCCATCAGTGTCGCCATCATCATTTGATAACAGATGGAGGGAAACTGACATCAAAATCATCATTTTATGGATGAAGGGGAGTGAACTCACCTGAGATTTTACAAATTCAGCTTTGTGTGTCACCTTTGTATGTCGTTCTTGTAAACACTCTACCAGGAAATGACCCGTTTTATGTGCCACCAATCTCAGAAGATGAAAAGAAAAAATTTACACGCCTGGGGAGAGTGCATTCCTCCCCATTCTCCCTCGCATATACAAAAGGCATGCCAATTCCATCTCAATAAATATCCTTAATATTTTCTTCGCGATATCGTCTCTACTTAATTCTTCTTATACAATCTACCTGTCTTCTTGTATCTTCATTATGTTTTGCCTGTCCGCATAACATGTCTTAATCATAATTTATTCTGTGTATTCATGTGACACTGAATGACTTCCATCCATCAATATACCACCATTTTACCTTTACAGTGGCTCCTCTTCAAACGCAATCTTGAACTTCTCTAATACTTTGGCATTAGTGGTTGAATAGCAAGGATGGTCGGCAGGTTAGCTCAACGTGTCGAATCCATTAAGGGAAGCAGGATCAGTAGCTAGGCCTTGGCAAATGTCTCCAGTGCCAATGGTATATTTAAAACTATCAGTGTCCATGTAAAATAATTCGCTATTTTCTCCACACTTTTGTTTTACTGCTTCATAATGGCATCTGTAGACAAAATGGTTTAGGTTGGAGAGACGTCGAGGATGGTGAACCCTGCATGTATGGGTTTACTAAATGAAATTTTCTATCTCTCCAGATGAACTAGGGCAAGATCTTCATGACATATCCTGTCTTTAAAATGCTGGTTTACAAGTTACTCCTTGGCATACAATGTCCACCCTTTAGTGTTTTCTCTTGTGTTCCATTAGCTCGCTGAACACAGAACTGTTGGCAAGCTTGATGCGACTGCGATGTGAACGTAAACCTGAGTTGGCTCCGCGCATGCGCCAGGCGCGGGTGGGGGCCCGCGGCGACTGGCGGCAATCTCGGGCTAAAATTCCCGGGCAGTACAAAGATCTGCAAACACCACAGCACATGTCGCTGTCATCAAATTATTTCATGGAAATAATTATGGTTACTTCCCTTATTTCGACTTGATCTCCATGACGTGGTAGCATACCTGGAATTTAAAAACTAGGATTATTAATCCGCATGTCACAATTAACGTACACATCATCTAAGACACTCAGTGTCCCATCTTAAATATTTTCTCCGGTATTTGTAATAAACTAGTTCATGTCCAACTTAAAATATGTGTACCGCCTTTAGGATTCACTTTAGATCATAGATCATACAGGAGTTGATTCAAAAGAACGCCGACAGTGATTGGTATGTTGTGCGAGACGGCGAACCAATAATTTTTCAAAAATNGGGGGCATGTCTGGGAAAGCATGATTTGGGCGCAGTGGGGGCGTCAAGATCTGACAACGCTTCGGATATGGTAGCGGGTGTATGTTCCACGTCGTGTAACGAAACTACCGCCACCCCAACAAGAGCATCGCATCGTGCGGTAAACTCGTCACAGAGCCTACATCGACGGTGCAGAGAATGACTCACATGTGGTTGTCTGCTCAGTAGTTCAGTCGCTGAGTGTATTCGTGTGATAAGGTCCACCACCTCTGATGGTACAGGAGACTCGTACACCATACACTTCGTAGTACCCGGAAGAAAATAGTCGAGAGGTGTCATATCTGGTGACCGTGGTGGCCATGTAACATATCCCAAAACGCCCAAGCCATACTTTCCCGGACATTGATGCCCTATTGGAAAATTATCGGTCTGCCGTCCAGTACAACAATACTAAGCGTATGGTACGGTATGTGTTTTGCCTTTTTTTTTTCGTGATTATCGTGATTAACCTGCAGCCGAGGTTTGTCG
Organism: Clitarchus hookeri; assembly: GCA_002778355.1. Classification (NCBI taxonomy): domain Eukaryota; kingdom Metazoa; phylum Arthropoda; class Insecta; order Phasmatodea; family Phasmatidae; genus Clitarchus; species Clitarchus hookeri. The sequence continues at coordinate 1,059,105 of NQII01000387.1, read as the reverse complement.
GTTGAATTGTAATACACCCCTCTCTCTCTCTCTCTCTCTCTCTCTCTCTCTCTATATATATATATATATATATATATATATATATATATATATAATGTGTGTGGTGTTAAACAACATGTAGAAATTCGAACGACAGCGTATATGGACTAACATAAAGAAAAAAATTGCTAGTATCAAAGCAAAATGTTGGGATAATTTATCTAGTATTTTTATTTAATTTGAAGCCAGGCATAACCACCCCGGGAGTCCCTGGGTTTACGTGCCTGCGTGCACAACCAGTTGCATGTCGCGAAGGCGAACGGAACTGGCGCGATTGTCTACACGCGAGAGTACGTTTCCATCGTAGCTAATATTATTCCGTTCGTCTTCGTGATGAGCAGCTCGCTCTTCAAATTAAATTAAAGAATACTAGAAGGATTTTCCGAACATTTTGCTTCAAGGATTTTTTCTTTATATTAGTCCATATGTGCTGTGGTTTTAATTTCGGTATGTTATTCAAAACCTTGTGTGTATATATAGAGGTATGTGTGTGTATATGTATATATATATATATATATATATTATATATATATATATATACACACACACACACACACACAAAGCCGATGCAAATTGTGAGTATAAAGCGTAACTAAAAAAATATATATATTAGGAATCCCTGAGCGCGAAAATCAAATTTGTCTACGAAATATCATGTACAACTTTTAAATCCATTTATGCCGTCCGAGGTTGTAAGTCGGTTTTGACGACGATGTCCTAGGTTTTAATAGCGACTAAGCGATGTTTGCACCTGCAGTTTTAGTTTGTAAGCAGCCCCATCCCCTCTCCTTCGTAGTTAGCCCTCAGGCATAAATGCGGGTAGTTGAAAGGCTACTACTGTAAAAACGATTTCAAATGCGTTAAACGGAAGCCGAGAGGTTTTTTTTTGTGTGCCCGAAAGAAGAGGGGACACGTGTTATACGTGGTGTCCATACTGTAAACTATTGCGGCTACAGACAGACTGGAACGTTGCGGTTGGTGTGACGGCTCGAGTGATCGGCTCCCACCGCGGAGAACCGGGTTCGATTCCCGGCGAGGTCGCCCCCAGACTTTCGCACGTGGGAATCGCGCCGGACGACGCCGCTGGTCGGCGGGTCTTCTCGAGGGTCTCGCGTTTCCTCCCGCCCTCGCATTCCGGCGCCGCTCCAAACCCACCTCGCCTCACCTCCGTCAATCCCCAGGAGCGCATTTTCAAGAGCCGACTAAAACTACTACACTCCGCTTTCCGCTGTGCAATAAGTTGACAGAGCAAAGCAGGCACAAACGTCGTAGAGAAGACTTACTGGAATCAACTGCCTAAATTAGAAAGTAAATAATATTCCCAGATCTATAGGCTGTTGGCAAAGCATTTTTGAAAAGCATACTTATTTTGTATCCTTCTGCCATTTGCACAATGAATTTATCCCTACATCAGTCAAATGAAACGTTGAAATTGTTAGGAAATTAAATGTGTTAGTAATATGGGAATTCCCACTCTATGCGGCGTTCCAAAACGTTACTCCGAGAGTAAAGTAACAGAGAGTAACGGCTGGGGAAAGTAAGAGCAAACGTGGTTTTGAAACGAGCATGGTGTAAATAGCGTGCTGTGTTTACAGAATGATTAATCAACCAACGTAAATTGCAAAAGATATTTATCACTTATCCAAACTCTGTTTTCTCCACAAAAACAAGTTATATACATAAACAGCTTTACTTACCATAAGTTAATCACAAACATTACGTCTAAAAATGCAACAAGTTAACTTTTAAATAAAAATACTAATTTTATCACTTGTCATTTGTAATTTTCCCATGTGTGTCTGTAACCAGAGTGTCCACATTTCTTTTCAGTCTGTTTAATTCTACTAAACTTCGCACAACTTTCAGTTTTCCCATCGTTACTCGCTGAAATAGTACGTGTAAAAAGATTTACTCTGGCAAGATTCTCAGATTTATTACCCAGCAGTTTTGGGACACTGCCAAGAGAAAGTAAAACAGACTCGACGTGTTTTGGGACAGCCAAAGAGAAAAGTTTACTCGCAGAGTAACGTTTTGGAACGCCGCCCTGATGCGTAGGAAGCAAAAACAATACTAACTTTATTTTCCATTCATTTAAACATCGCACTCGCATTACGTCAACACTTTGAACTATTTTCTTTATTCGCTGCCAACTTACCTAGGGGCCTGCATACCACAGGGACGAATTTAGAACATGGTTTCGGTTGGGGAACTCTGTCGTCCATTATTATTACAATAAACAGACCTCACGTAGCTCAGTTTCTTTAAATTTTCCAGCAAAACAAAAAAAAATATTTTCCATCTAGCTACGCAACAAAAAGAGTCACGTGTGAAATAAAGCTTATTTGTAGGCGTAATTTGGATCAGTTATAATACAAACAATTAACTAATACATATTAATAGTATTCCCTATAGGACGAATAAGAATGTGTTGGCATAAACATCAATACCTATCTTAAAATAGATTTGGGATGCCAGTAAATATCCTTGATACTTAATAAATACATATTAAGTGTATATGATATATATCAAATCGCATGTGAATTAGTTGGCAAAGTTAGTTAGGAGCTTAAAAACGTGGGGTCCCATATTCCGAAATTTTCAACTTTTCTTTGCCATGTTTTGGAAACTATACTAATTTGACTATAAATATTTACATTTATGTGGTCCTTATATAAATCTCTTTAAGATAATGAAATAAGAAATTAACGTGAAATATGCGCTTCTAACAGTCTACAGGATGTATCAGTACAGTGGTTACAAACTTTCAGGAGAGATAGAGTACAGCTAGACGATCGGAAATCACATAGCAATGCATGGTCGGAAACGCTTTCCTGGCGCGGTAGTGATGACACAAAACACAAGAAAGGAAGGACACGAACATGGTGAGAAAACATGTTTATTTTCTTAGTACGCGTACACCAGCCAAAAACGTCCCAGCATTTTTGCTGTACTAAGAAAATAAACGTGTTTTCTCACCATGTTCGTGCCCTTCCTTTCTTGTGTTTTGTGTCGTCACTACCGCGCCAGGAAAGCGTTTCCGACCATGCATTGCTATGTGATTTCCGATCGTCTAGGTGCACTCTATCTCTCCTGACAGTTTGTAACCGCTGTACTGATACACCCTGTATATTGAATTATATTTACATAACATTCTTATGTGTTAAATGGCATTTTAGATGAGACTACTGGGTGCACACTCTGTGANGAGACTAACCAAAGTCCCCGGGATGCCGGCGCGATCCGCAGTGCAGCCTCTGCTCCAGTCGCCGGCCACATGTCGCGAGTCCTGCTGCTGCTCGTCCTGCCGCTGCTGGCCGCCGCACAAGGTTGGTAACTGACGGCGGCAACCCTCGGCGTCAGCCGGTTCCAGTGCCCTGTGGCATGCAGTTGTTCGATCTCGGGCCAGAGGTATGTGATGTCGTGCGCAAACATCGGTTCCCGTGGTTAAAGATCGGTTCTGCCGGGCGAAGCGAGTTCCTTCCAGGGACTCCCCCCCCCCCTTGCGGCGTTTTGCCAGCCCTGCTGTTGCCCGCTCTCCACTCTGCCTTCGTGACGCACGCCCGTGACCGCGGGACATTCACGTTCTAGGAGATAACGCACGACGTGAAGTCGGCTGAGAACGAGATCTTCACTGGACGATCTCCTGACCGAGGAGAGCCGTTCTCACTCGATTGTCCACTTACCGGGAGCTGATTTACGTCGTGGAAACAATAAGCAAGGCGTAGGGTTGTCGTGACACGAAGTGTAGTGGCCAGCCGCCTATCAGAATGTCGTATAAACTCCGCTACGATCGGCTAGCGATGCTCGCGTCATTGGGCTCCCGATATGTGTAAAAGTTTATGAGAATCCACGCCCCAGGAAACGAGTAGATACAGTTGTGCGCAAGCACAGTGGCTAAGTAACGATGGAAAAAAAAAGGGGGGGGGGGGCTCCCAAGGAAACTCGGTGGAATTGTATGTGAAATTTTTGTGACGGGAACTGGCAAGGGGGGCATGGATGGCCCTGCGAGAAGGCCTCAGTGTATCGAATACCCCCCGGGGGAAAATGTTCAAATCTTAAACATACCTTTCTCTGTCGTTCATGCGGGTCAGAGACCTCTACAAGGGCCTCAGTAGGATAGCCAACCTCCCGACCATGTCCGCCCTTGCAGCCGACTACCTTCCACTCTTGGAGCAGTGCATTCGCGAATAAATTCGATTCGAACTCCGCTCGAGTCAGTGGCGTACGGCGAACTGTTGCTAAGACACGCTGGCGTTTGTTCTTTGCTGTATTTGGTTATTCTTAGTTTGTACATTGGCCGCTAAAACTTCGCAGCTAACGTCACGCCACGTGTGGATTGGCTACCTCGCACCTCATTCATGGGTCGCCATATTTAATTTCACCCCCAGCTCCTTGGCGTTTACTGATTTCTTCTGCACGTGCCGAGAGAGTACAGTTGAGAGAAAGAACCAGACACACCTGCAACTTTATAACACACAGCTGGCTTGCATCTGCTTCAATATTGCGGCGGTGTTGTGTCGAAGTGCCGAGGAGTTTTGCACAGGCTTTCAATACTTCTCGAGAATCGGGCGCGCATTTGTTCCACTGAGTATAGATTTTTTCGTATAACAACGCGGTTTGAGTGTAACACTGATGAAACTGGTTTTATAACGTTACGTAGAATATTCCTACAGTGTTGTACGGGCCAGCTACCAGTTATCAAACATTACGTTGAGATAAAGGGGGTTAACAAACATACGAACGAAAGGGAGAGGGGAAACTCCCGTTAACCTGCCCCCTTCCTCTATCTCCAGCCACGGCTGCTGTCTTCGGAACTGGCACTCCACGGCGCTGGGAGTGTGGCGCACGTTTGTACTACTGCACACAAAAGCCCACGAGTTGGGATCTCCTGAAGTTAGGCGGACTCTCCGAGACCACGGCCACCAAGAAGCCGTTTGTGAACAATCATTTTAAAACTGCCACAGCGAAACGGCCTCCTTGAACGAGAAGAACTCCGTACTGAAACGCACGATCACTCGAGTCGTGCCGATATGAACGCGTGGACGTCGAAGTCGTAGCGCGTGAAAGGAAGTGTTTCAGCTTTCGTTTGATCCGTAGCACGCCCCCCTGCTGCCGGCAGTTGGGCGCGTCAGTGTGTTTGCTGTTTCCTATATTCGAACGTCGAACGCGACCCTTGTCACCCCGGAAAGTTTCGTGTTATCTGCGTGGACTGCCGCGGTCCGTGCACAACCAGGTCAGGGCGGAAACTGTATTCGCAGTATCGCTATGACGACGTCGGCTCAATGGTTTCGCATTACTTGTTTAATTATGTAATAACTCTAACCAACTAAACATTTTCTACTCTAAAGTAAAAATTCTCAAATTGCGACGTAGTTTTACCGCAGGTTTTGCAGACAGATGCTCTTCCCATAAGCCACCACTAAATGAATCGACTGCATTGTTTAGTAATCTAAAATTAATTCATGCAGAATTTTTTTCTAGATTGGTTGGTTCAGCAATGTTTAGTCGGAGGGTAAAATGTTTGAATAACTTACGAAGCGTTTTTGTTGGGGAAAAAATATTCCATTTCCAAAAAAAAGGGGCAGAAATTAATAATGTAGAAATGGAAAATTCTAAATAATAGGTGCTTGGTTTTTGCCGCTGAATCAAGGTGTGCGTTTTTACATTTTCGCTTTAAAAAAAAAGCAAATAAAAAATGCTTGCAGTGATAACGCAAATGTGTCCACTAATTTAATCATGCACTTATAAAAATATAGTTAAATCAATTAATTCTAAACTTGCCAAATAATCATACCCCTTAGATCATGTAGGTAGCCGCACTCTTCATGAAAGTTATTATTTTTTAGGCGTATCGATAACTTGATTGTGGCGTACATCAGTTGGTACTTCTTCATTGTAAACAATTGTTATGCTGTTTTCACCATCGTAATTTCTGTGATACTTATCTAATAATGTTGCGAAACTAGTAGCCTTCAGCAGTTATTTCGATGGTCAAAACAACTTCTCATGTAACCGGTATTAACGTCACAAACGTTTAACATGGAAATTTGTTTACGTAATTTTCAAGCGAACCACTTTAAAAATACGAACACAGCTACATTAAAGATGAAGACCCACTCACAATACGAAGTATCGTCAAGGGTGTTAGTTGCATATTCGTGTTCTGTACTTAAATACTACATTTCTGAAAATACGTAATGTTTTCATTTTTTTAAGGAATAGAGTAAAAACATTGTATCTACCCGAAGTTTTGCTGTTTAATACTGTTACAATACCTTCACATACATTTACTCGTATCTCAGCACAGATACTTCCATATTTTAAAAATTTAAAAATACCTAATGACTGAACTGTCAACATTCAAATCTTATAATATTGCAGTATTCATTGTTTTTTTATTATTTACACTCCTGTAAGAGTGCAACACATGCTATAAATAACTTTAAGTTCCTGAACAACTACAGGATGAGTATTAAAGAATACTCCAACTTTGAAGGTATTATAATATCAAAACCAAACAACCTACAACCTTGATTTACCAATCAAATGAAACGTGGAACCTTGAAATTTGTTTACCATACATTCATTAATGTTCAATGTGATCACCACGAGCGGCCTGAACGACATCTACGCGATAATAAAACTGGTTCCACGCTCTTGTCAGCACGTCCGGTGTTACGGTTTGGATGGCGTTCGTAACTCTCGGTTTCAGGTGGTGAGGCCGGGTTCTGGAGACAGCGATGGTCAGCCCTAGTCGCTATCGGGTCGGCAGGACAAACTCACATTCCCTCACAGACCTTCTTTTCTTCTTGTACTATCATTCTGGGTTCCTCAAACACACAAGGACAACGCAAATAAATCCGGCTTGAATCAAATATGTTTTTCTACAACACTTTCTTATAATACTGGGCCTTTTTGGCATAATTGACATATTCCTTTAAATATTTAGAAATTATGATTCTTGAAATTTCACAAGAAATTATTTTCATTCAATTGATTACATATTAAATAAAATCCTTTATACATAATATACATGTAAATAATATATAATTTATGTAGTATTAAATAAAACACAATAATCCATACTTACATAGGACTAGGCAGGGCTCTTTTAATCCACTTTACAATTAATATCTTTTGGCATGGCTTATATGGACTTTAAACTCTCTATGCGGAAATTGTGGCTCAGAAACAAGTAAAGTAACTGGTGTTAAAAATCGCACAATTTTGAACGGTCCGGTCTACTGCGGCGCCAAATTTGAACTAAAATAATCAATTTTAGAGCTCAGAAAATGCGTTTGAACCATTATAAAATCACCGCTACGGAACGTAACATCTTTACGTTGTAAATTCATTTTGTCTTTCATTTTCTTGTGGTGAAAAAGTAAATTTTGCGTAACTTCTTCCCAACAATTTTAACATATTTCTGTTAGCTACTTTTTCCACATATAATGGTTGCAATGACCATGAATTTAAAAGGGGATGTAAATGTTGCCTCCCCAAAAACACACACGTGGAGTTCGCTTGTGGGCACAAAACAAGATTATTAAAAATGGTGTCCCACTCTCTCTGTGTTCCTAACTGGAAACAACGCATGGCCACTTTAATGTTCCGGTTGACTCTTCCCACCAAGTTCGCCTGCGGGTATTTATTTACTTCACTCCCCACGTGAATATTAAGTCGCGAAATTCTTGCAACACAAAATACGACGCATTACCCGTGACTACAAACGCAGGTGACCCGAAAACGCAAAACCGGCGATGAAAAATTATCTTGCAAATTCCAACAGCTTTAATTGTCCGCAACGGAGAAAAATAAACTGGATTTGCTGAAACTGTCGATCGCAACCAACACGTAGACGTAACCAGGTTTACTACGCGGTAACGGCCCCGTAACATCCAGGTACACCCTTTCCCATACAAACTTAGCGGGAGGCCTCGGAATATTTCCCTTCCTGCTTTAGATTTTTCTGGTTGGCTTTTCTGGCACGCACTGCGTTCCCTTACGCGTGTCTCAATGCCTTCTCGCACACCAGGCAACGTAATAATCTCAGTTACACGCGATATGGTTTTATCTCGGCCTATATGCCCTCCGAAAAAGGACTCGTGGTAATACTTATTCACCATCGGTCTTAAATTAACAAGTACAAACACACGAAATTCCCCCCCCCTTTTTTTTTTAGACCATTTGCTACTGAACCCTTTATAAACTACGTAACCTGACTGAGCTAGATCTGACATTATTTACTGGCATTCTTAGTCATTTTTCTGGTGTTCTTTAATGTCTACAAAAACATCAAGAAAATTTTGCAACATATTAAAAAAATTCTGTGGTTTCAACATCATCTGACACTATTTCTTTTATTACGTTAATTTTCTACGGCTAACTCGGATCACCTACATTCACCTCAAACTCGTCGCTCATAACATACGCGATAACGCATCAGCTACAGAATTATATTTGCCCTTGATATGGTGAACATTAAATTTAAAGCGAGATAGTCTCACTAGCCAACGCGCCAGCCGTCCAGCTGGTTTGTTGTTCGATTTCAACAGCCAACTTGAAGCTTGGTTGTCCGTAAACAACAGCCAACTTGAAGCTTGGTCTAAATAATCAGAAAAGTGATCCATTCCTCATATGCGAGCTAGACACTCCTTTTGGTAGATAGTGTACTTCCGCTCCGCAGCTGTCTAAAGTTTGCTAGCGTAGTGTACGCCACGGGAACAAAATCACCGCCTTTCTTCTGGCTGAGCACCGCTCCTAAAGCAACAGAACTTGCGTCGCAATGAATATAAAAATTCTCATCAAAATTTGGCAATTGCAAAACTGGCGGCTGTGTTAAACTGTCTTTTAACGTCTGAAACGTTTTTTGTTGGTCGTCACTCCACATAAACTCTGTGTTTTTCCTCTTTAATAAATTTAAATGCTCTGTTATATTAGAAAAATTCGGTATAAATTTTCTGTAAAAAGCTGCCATGCCTAAAAAAACGCCGAACACATCTCGCGTTTTTAGGAACTGGAAAATTCACAATGACTTTAATTTTCTCTGGGCTAGTACGCAACTGACCCTCGGAAATTATGCACCTAGATACCTGAGATGCTGTTCCGCCCAACTTATTGTATCAGGGTTTACTGTCAACTCAGCTTCCTACAAAGCTTTTAACACTAAACATGTGTGGGTCAGGTGCTCCTTTAAGGTGTTAATGTATACGCACGCATCATCAACATACGTGAAAACCGTCATGAATATATTTTCCTAAAACTTGGTACAAAACCCGCGACATGGCTTGAGGGCCGCAGTTGACCTCCATCGGCAAACGTGTCCACTAATAAAGACCCCGTGGGTTACAAGACGCCAAAGATTCTCTAGAATTTTGGTGTAACTCACATTGCAAAAACGCCGATCTAAGGTCCAAATGGTGAAATATTTCGCCTTACACAAATACTGAAACACAGTGCCTAATACCTGAATCGGGTATGGATCAATATAAATGTTCTCATTGACAAACCTGTAGTCATTAATCAGACGGCATTTCCCTGGCTGTTTTTTTCGGAATGAGAAACGACGGGCTCGCATACGCACTGTAAGAGTCTTCAGTAATCCCTTCTACTTTTAATTCCGCCAACATTTGTTTAAATAAAGGGACCTTAGGCGGAGGCACTCTGTACCGAACCGAAAACACGGGCTCGTGATCTCCCAATTTCAACACTATCGGGTTTTTGTTGTGATAACTCAACTTCGTTGTAATCACGTCATCAAACTCAGCTTTAATGTTCTCTATTTTTGCCTCGAACCGCTCCCCTAACCAATCCATCTGCACTGTCCCGCAGTACGACGGCTTATTTGCTAACGCAACAGGAGACTCAGGAGAAAACCCATAACGCAAACATGTTATTTTCACGTCTGCACAACACTATCTCTTCCCCAGCAAATCAGTACCTAGTATGACCGGATATGATCAATATTTGAACATCTTGCGACGCGTGCGATCGTCGCGCTAAGACGTATCTCTCGCCTTCATGT
>NQII01000387.1:982575-1048993 GCA_002778355.1 Clitarchus hookeri | reverse complement strand
GGCGCATCATCCTCCTTCGTGCGTCACATTTGTTATGGATGTCAGTTTATTTTGCCTCCTCAACCATCTTCCAGACAAACTGCAATATTTCGGCTTATAATCCGCTTTAACGAAACCAAAAACCGCAACGAAGTACTCCGGTCTTCGCGGCGGTTCTTAACAAGTCCTGAATTTGAAAATTCCGGGTTTTTAGGAACCATTCCTCTCCATTCCCCCCGCAGGCAGAGAAGGAGAGGAAACAGTTATGGGCACCAGGTCCCCTGGCACTACCCAGGGGTCCTTCAACAAAACAGACTGCTGGTCTTGCCGCAGTGTAACAATTTGATCAACAGCCAGGTGGGACGGGCTAGCCGTCCCCAACCTGGGTGCTAGAAATGCTATACGAATGGGAGGACAAGAGCCCTCACAAGGGCGTGTACCTTCCCCGCGCCGAGGGAGTAGCGTCCCGGTGATGCACAATGGCGGCTCCTTCTACAGCACAGCACTCCACGGACGTGGAGGTGAGGCCTCTGCCTCTCCAAGCAACACGATCTAGCTATTCACGGCACGCATCATGGATACTGCGGCTGGCCAGGAAACTGGTCATCTAGAGCCTAGCCCCTGGTGGGTCAGCGGCCACAGTGCACTGCACCGTTATTATTAGGATCACTGATAGTTAAACAACACACACTCCAATAATTCCTCAGACGGTTTATCCCCTCTCCCACCCTCACACCGTGGGACCAGAGTCGGTTGGGGACGCGGTGACGCCTCGCCAGCCAACAAAACCTCCAGCCCGGCGCAAGACAAGTGCAAGGGAACGGCACTGCAGCACCTGCGGCTGCAATTACACGTATTGCTATTAACCACCCCCAACAACCCCGCATCCAACCAGAATTCGGAGAAATGGTAACACAAACCACGCGGACTCGCGAGAACAACTGCGCCAGATACAACAAGCAGACTCCGCCAGTCTCCGCTAGGGGCGCCACAGCCCGTGCCGGCACAGTACCCTGCTGGAAGTCCCAGGTGAGACTTCCCAAACAACACCTGGCCCCTCAGGCAGCCCACACCCCACACCCACGTACCACTGCCAACAAACGGAGGAAAACAACACAATTTCCCTCTGGTCGTGCCTGACACCGCACAGTACTCATGGCTGGTGGCCTAGCTCGGTTCCATCGACAAAACCGGCTACACCTTCCACATCACCCGAAACGGCCTTCACATTCACATTGTGTCGATCAATCTGTTTCTGGTTTCGCAAGCCGCAAGTATGATGTAAGCGAACCGCATATAGTACTTCAAGTACAGCATCACAGACGACAAACCCCCAAAAAAATGGTGTTTGACTTAGCGCCTAGCACCAGAAAAGATGACACCAAAAAAAGTCTCGAAGACCGTGGCTACAACATGCTGAATTTGACCAATTCCACAAAAAACATTGCAGATCCCTCAGATCCCACCAATTTCACTTTGCAGCAGCAACGCATTTTCTGCGTGACGGCCGCCCCTCGAGACAGTCGCCAAATTAAACACGACAGTGGTTCATACTCGCATCTACCATAAAACGCCGCAAGACGTTCCCCAATGTCGAAATTACTCGGCACTAGGTCATACCCGCCACTTCTGCAAAATTTAACCAGTATGCCCATACTTCGCCAGGCCACGCCCCTAGAACGCCTGTGCCAAGCTTTCCCGGATCCCGATTTGCCGTAAATGTCAAGGCACCCACTCAGCACTGTCAAAACTTGTATTTCGAACTTGTTCCAAAACGCCAAGCCAAACTGAAAAAATCAAAGCAAAACAGCAACTATCATTTAAGCCTGTTTCAGTGCCGGCTCGAAACCTGGCTAACTACCAACAAATCCCAGACGTAAAAGACCCGCCACGTAGTTTTTTATACGCATAGGCGTCTAAAGGCCTTCAACAACCCGATACAGTCCCCACTCTACCCCTTGTAGCGCAGGAAACAACATCACAACACTTTGCCAGGTTCACCCAAGCAGCCACAATACCATCTAATCAATCCACACCCCTAAGTGTGCCGGGAGGGCTCTGAGAGACTCTCTAGGACATGAACACGCTCATGCGGTTTGTGTCGGAGTCCAACTTTGCAGCCATCATGGCGCACTTCCGACCTCACATTGCTAAAAGCCAAATACAAAAAAAAATCCTGGCTTCTCCTGGAGGCATTAAATACGTTCTGCGACTGTTAACAGTCTCAAGGCTTCAGAAAACCCTAACTTTCCCCTTGCTAAGCTGTTCCGGAAAATTCCTGGTATTTGGAACATAAATGCAAACTCCGACGAGCGACACAAACGCGAATTTTAATCAAAACCAACTGATCGCAGCACTGTGTAATTAAATAATCCTTTCTGCACTCTGCAAGCAAATAACTGTTCTACAAACTAAAATATAGATCCTAAATTAATTTTACTGACCACCAATTCACTAGTAAATGTTTTAAAAACTTCTTAAATTCAAAAATAGTTCATTGAAAACAGACAGAACAAACCTAGAATTTCCAGATTTTAAAATTAATTTTTACCTTATAAATGGGACAAATAATCTAGTAAAAAGTTCTTCTTTACAACTTATATATTAAAAAAAGTCATTTTAGTTGCATTACCGCTTAAATAAAAAGCTTTTAATTTTCCTGATATAATTTTTAAATTACAAAATGTGTTTCACGTAAGAATACGATAGTGCTGCCATCTCTTGAGTAGCAGATAGTAACCCCGGCTACCGCGAAACCTTGTCCGCAGCACCTTTCAGTCACGCCTAAGAATACCATTTACCTTCAGTAACATCTAAGGAACAACTTTATTTTAACCATTCATACCTTAGGTCACGCCTTCACGACGTACCATAACTTAACAACAACAAATTTGGCATTTAGAATCCACTCAAAATACTTTTAATAACTTAACGACCACTGAGTCCACTCGTGGGCTTGCTGGTGGGTAAATCACAAGACCTTCAACATTTAGAACTCCTGGTTTTTATTGAACAGCAGGCGGGAGTTCGCTACTCCCACCTACGTCCCTCCTACCAACCCAACAAATATATGTGGAGTGAGGTAAACATGTTGGTAACCTATCCACAGTGGAAACCTGGTAGACAAGGAATAAATACTCGCTGGCCCCGCCGCAGGTACTACAATTTGTAGGATAACCAGGCGGGCGGTGGGGGGGGTCTCTCCATCACTAACCTGGTGGCTCATAATGAAAACCCATTGGGTGGACAAGAGCCCCACAGGGGCTTGTACCTCCCCCACTCTGAGGGTAGCTCCCAATGATGACAAACGGCAGGTTCCTTCTATTCTACTCCCGTCCGACGCCAGCGACGTGTCTTTTGTATCAAGACTTTCATTATGGATTAGCTACACCGTTCTCGTTCAGCAGGGATCAACCGCAGTTACGTTAACTTCCTGATACTGCCTTTCGGGGGAGCAACTGCGTGATGGCGCAGACTTAACGCTGATTCGTGAAGATCCTTACCGTGTTTAATATGGGCAGTTTTAAATGTTTTGTATTATGTGTGGCGTAGTTGTGTGTGTCTTGGGTGTGTAGTTTCACTAACTTTTTCCAAAATTGTAGTTTTGGTCGCCCATCTAAATCTCTTCTCGGCTCAACTAAGGCGTCGTGTATCTGTATTTCCCCATGTTTTAACGTGTCCTGTATCGTTCTATGTGGCCGCCCAAGCAAGTGGATTTTCTTTCATGTTTAATGTTCACGTTCTTCCACGACTCTCACGTTTATTGGGCGTCATGGATATATAAATTGCAGTCCAGTTTCAAATATTTTAATTGGCAGGAGCTCTGAAGGGTCGTAAGTGTCCGCCTCCACCATGTTTCCATTATTTTGTGTAAATTTTAACATGCATTGGAAATGGAGGCATTGCTGGGCTCGACAAGCTGCCCTCATTTCCGTCTATGGTGAACCAAATGGGGCACCACAGTCTAGTCATCGATGTGATGGTAATCATAAAGTGTTATACAAGAAGGAATATTTTGAAATATTGTGGTTTGTAAAACTAAGGTTGGAGGCCAATTCTGAAAGAATTGTCATGCTTTATTTTGAAATAATTCTTGTTAAAAAGGCAAGTGGTAGATGGAATTAGGTTATCATGATTGTAACGTCTTAACGTGATTCTTGTTTAGAATGCAAATAATAGATAGTACTAATCATTCCTAATTGTGACGTTTTTTAAATATGAAAGTACCTTACTGATGGTGCTATTAATACGATACTGTGTTTTTAGCAATACTAGAGAATTGTCAAGTTTTTAAAATAATCGTTATAATGCAATTAACTAATTAATTGNTACTGTGTTTTTAGCAATACTAGAGAATTGTCAAGTTTTTAAAATAATCGTTATAATGCAATTAACTAATTAATTGTAGTAATGTCATTTAAGGAGAAGTAATGCAAATTTTGTAATTTTTACTGTCAAATACATAGTTTTTCAAATATGTTTGGTTTAGTGTTATTTGCACAGTGACACCAGCAGAAATTACTTCTTCCACGAAAAATTTTCAACCTTAATTTTCAAGGTTGCTACAGCCTGCGAATTTGCTAAGCCACCATAAGCGAGGGAAAAGACGGCNAATTTTCAACCTTAATTTTCAAGGTTGCTACAGCCTGCGAATTTGCTAAGCCACCATAAGCGAGGGAAAAGACGGCGTTCTTGCCTTGCGAAGTATGAACTACTCCCACGGTATTGTCACGCATAATTTGGTTGCATATTTCATGACTCGCTAATGATGCGGAAGCACCGGAATCAATTAACGCAGTTACTTGCGAAACATCAATTTGCAATGTCACAAAAAATAATCCCAGTTTAATTTTCCTACACGAAAACTGATTCACACTGCCTATGCCCAACGGTTTTTTCTTAAAGGGACAAGAGTTCTGCTAATGTCCCTCATTTCCGCAAATGTAACACACATGCGGATAATGTGTCACTTTTACCTTTTCACTTTCATTTTGACGTGACCCGTTCTCCTTGTCCGCCTGTGTACATGCATCATGCTTATGTTTTGGCTTTTCACGTATTTTTCAACGTATTCTTTAGNGTTCTCCTTGTCCGCCTGTGTACATGCATCATGCTTATGTTTTGGCTTTTCACGTATTTTTCAACGTATTCTTTAGTCCCTATTTGCATGAAACTCGTTACCTTCTTTTTACCGTAGTTGTCTTTAAAGAAGCACTTTTCGCTAGCGTGGTTCGTGCGTGAACAGTATTTACAAGGGCAAATCAATAAATAAGTTACACTTCCACGTTATANGTTACACTTCCACGTTATGGCCATGTATGAAACCACCTATACATAGGCAACACGGCTATGACAACATACAATGTAAGTTCACTTTTCCACATAGTCCCCAAGAGACTGTAAACATTTCTCGGAACGGTCAACCAACTTTTCGATTCCGGATGCGTAGACATCTCCTCCAGCGCTATGTAACCACCCGGAGACAGCTGCTTTCACCTCCTCATCGTTGAACCGGTTGCGTAAAGCAATTAAAGAGAAGCGCCGGGGAAATTTGAGCGCCTGTGGGATTTTGTTGCACGACAACGCAACACCTCACACGGCCCGCCAAACGTCCGAACTGCTGCAGCGATTCAAGTGGGAGGTATGGCGACATCCTCCACACAGTCCAGACTTAGCGCCAGGAGATTTTCGTGTTTTCGGTAAGCTGAAAAAGTATCTCGGTGGACGACGATTCCGAAACGATGAGGAGGTGAAAGCAGCTGTCTCCGGGTGGTTACATAGCGCTGGAGGAGATGTCTACGCATCCGGAATCGAAAAGTTGGTTGACCGTTCCGAGAAATGTTTACAGTCTCTTGGGGACTGTGTGGAAAAGTGAACTTACATTGTATGTTGTCATAGCCGTGTTGCCTATGTATAGGTGGTTTCATTCATGGCCATAACGTGGAAGTGTAACTTATTTATTGATTTGCCCTCGTACATTATGGTTTTGACTTGATCACCACTTCTTCTCGCCTGGTATGACAATCCCCTATGGTTGGCTCAACCTGAGAAACTAACACTAACAGTTCTTTCAAATGTTGCGGCTTTTTAGTAAACGAAAATAATATGTGATTGCCGGGCAAGAGATTGTAGAACATGACCTCGGTTAAGTAGGCTTCATCACGCGGACTACATAACAATGCAACTAATTGTATTATTTCTTTCACGAACCCTTCCATCGTCTGAGTAGAGCTTCGACATTTTTCAAGAATTTTCATACGCAAACGTGAAATAGCGACTGGGGTACCAATCTGCTGTAATAAATTACTGCAAAGTACTTCATACCCTCATTTGCTTGAAATAGCTTCACTCAAAACTGACTGCAAATTTTTTGGCACTTTGAGCAATGCAGCTGAAGAATAGATAATAGTCGGCTCGCACAATCCTAAGTCAAGGACGTTAGACAATACTAACAAAAACTCCTCTACGCCGGTCAAGCTACCGGATTTAATACTGGGTACTTTACTGTCTATTCCAGGAGGAATATATTTAAGAATTTTGAATAATAAAGGAACGTACTCACGACGTTTTTCTTCCGCGACGGCGCCATCTTTCAAAACTACCCCATGTAACATCGCGCACAGATTATCGATGTTATCCTCCTCGGAAAACTCGACTTTCGCGTCTTTCAAAGTGGCCTGCAGTGTTTCCTTGGTAAGATGCTATCCACTGGTTCTCTCTACGCCTGCAGAAGTCATTTTGGTTAGCAAACAAATACACAAAGTAAGAAAAAACACCCCAATCCCCAACCCAATGTCACTTCTCACCATTTTAATTTTCATTAAAAAACTTAAGACAATTTATTCCAAAATGTACTGAGAGGGATGGAAGTAAAGTGGCGCAGGATTCACATTCCAAAGAGCGGGAGCACCTGCAGGAAACCCCACCAATCCATGAGAGTGACCTTCAACTCCCCTCCCTTCCCCTTCCACTCATTTAAACACGAGTATTACCAAAAACCTTCAAGCAACAGAGTTTAAATAGCAGAGTACAAACAAATAACGAAGTCGCAATAAATTGCGACAATTCAAACATCCCCTGATATGAATTGGAATACAAAATTGTGAGAAATTATTCAATGAACTGTTAATTTTCTTTTCCTATATCTCTGGGCTTATTTTATTTATTTCTTTTTTCTCATAAACCACCCATATAAAAAATACTAGCACTATAAAAATACAAATAGCCAAACAGACTTTAAAATTATAATGTTTGTTATGAAAATTAGACGAAGTTGCATTAAATAATGTGATCCCATATAAAATGCATAGGGACTTAGCCCAAATATTATAACATTGCAAAATTACAAAGTGTGTAAAAAAATTATCTTAACATTTTTTCATATACATGCCCTATAATACCCTCATCAAACATGGCACGATATGCCTTCTGTCAAGTTATAATGTTCTCATCGTGAGGTCCTTATCCATTCTCTCTACCAAGACGAAAGAAAACCTATTTTATAGTCGGGAAACATGTTGACCAGAATGTTGAGGAACATCCCAGAAAATTTCGTTGTGATTCGAGTCCAATAACATTAAAATCTTGATGGCGTCGAAGATAGCGTCAGACGGTTGCTAGACGCCTTCCATCCACACTGGAAGGAGGTGGTCATCGGCAGGATGAGGGGTGGGGGCATAAGTACGACGAGACCACTGCACGCTAGTTCAGATCCCTGCACATAGCGGCGATGGCGCACTTGATGTGCATGGCAATGTGGCCCTTATCGCTCCATCGCTTCTCGGCCACAAACACGCTAACCATTTTCAGGTAAGCGGTGCCCTTAATGTGAAGGAGCTTCTTCCTTTTCTCTTAAAACACAACACAACTCAACTCAGTATCTTGAAAATACACAGCATTCTTAACCGCAATACGTTTCGCCACATTCTTCTCTGCATGGTTTAAATGCACAATTCATTGTAATTTCTCTGGTTGATACACAACTGGTTACATGGCCAGCATAGAAGGACCAACATATTCGCTTGTCCCTGATCTCATACGAGATCTGCCTCGCGCGAGAAATCATCGCATGGAATGGATTGCAAAGTGTGCACGTTGCGCGAGTTTAGCACGTATCTGGCATCGTGTAATCGCTAACTAACGGCTTGCAGAACGCGGTTTGCACGACGATAGTGAGTGGGCCGTGGTCAGTTGCAGGGCCGCCTGCAGCAGGCGATGGAAGCACGCCTCTGACCCCCGGCGAGATCGCCGAGGGCGAGCGGAAGGTGAGCGAGCAGGTGAGGGCCATCATCGAGCACTATCGCAGCGTCGACCCCGTCGGCATGCCGGGGGTGCCCGTCGACGACCCCATGCCCATCCCCGAGATGAGGAACTCCTTCTCCTTCTACACCCTGACGTTCACGAACTCCAGCGTCTACGGCCTCTCCAAGTTCCGCGTCGACTACATCAACACTGACCTCACGGCCATGAAGGTACCGTTCCTCTTTCCTACCGAAACCTTTTTAATGTTTTTTGCCTTGTCTACTAAGATTTCAAATTGTAAAACATTAAATTTCAAAATAAATACCAGTTGCTTATAATTTTTACAAGGAGTGAATAAAATATTTTAGTTGTATGAACAATTGTTTGTTCGCTTCTTAACATTCCATATTAAAATTTTCGTTAATTATATTGGTACAAAGATAATCAAAACACAGAAGAGCCACCCAAAACGAATGTGTGTAAATGTAAACATGATGTCATCCCGTAACTTTAATAATGCTTGAATCTTACAGTGTCGGCGGCTGTATTGAGTAAATTTCGTAAGTGCAAAGTTGGTGAAACTACAGTTTTTGGCTCTAGGAAATGATGTGTGTGACTAGGTGACGGTGGGGGTCTCCATCGCTCTGCTTGAGATGAAAGGCCTGTACACGATATCATCATTTATGCTAGGCAGCAGTAGGGGAGACTTCTTTGTGAACCTGACAGCGGCCCACATCACCGGGCACGGCAGGCTGGAAGTGCAGCGCAGTGGACAGCTCCAGGCTGAGGATATCAGCATGGACATCGTCGTTGAAGACATCTCGTTGGACTTCCAGAACCTGGGCCTCATGGGAACCTTCATCCAGGTGCACTTGACTTGCTTTTTTTTCCATTTTATTTATATGAATTTTTATTTCTCATTATATCGTTATAATTAAGTGCTTCTTCAATTAAATACTTCCACATATTATTGGACAATAAAATCGATGACCAGTTTACTTGTGTAAGAAAAATAAACCATTTATTGTTTAGTCGACGGTTTGCAAATTAAATGTGGAAATAAACAAGTCAGTAAATTATAGCATACTTTCACAAATAGCAGTGACCATGACGAAACCAACGATAGTGTTATTATTATTATTATTTAGAATACTCCACAGAATCTTGAAGCTTGGTCATTATTCTCATGTACTGAGAATTAAAACTGACAACGGAAAATGACAATGGCTGGCACAATATATCGATGTGAAGACGAAATTGTCCTACATAGTGGTCGAGCAGGACAAATAATTTACATTTTTTGAACAATGGTTATTATAATCTTGGACGCTGTTTTCTCGAAACCAGAATGATAGATCCTCATTTTCGCGACCAAGGCAGACTCTTAGGAAATGCTACGGAGCTACTATACAAAGAAATGGAAGAAAAAGTGGTATGTGCTAGTGCTGCAATGTCATTACACGATGTGTTGTGTACCTGTAAGTACTGCCCACAAATAAGCATACTTGATGACATTTAGTAGCATAACATTGCTGGGAGTAAAATACAGTAACACATGCTATACTTGCATGTTGTCACTAAGAAAGAAAACACTGTGAGCATTGCAAAACCACGTCAAGTAGGGTCTTTTAAAGAGATGAACGCCAGTTTTGATCTAGTTGTTTCTGCCACGTTCTGGTCAGCTTGCAATTCGTGCAACTGCTTCTTGCATCTCGCAAATTGCAGTTGTGATAGCACTAGAGTTTCGCGTTCGCCTTGATTTTAGTTTACTTTTGGCACCTTTCCGTGCATAACCTCACTGCAGATTCTCAAAGTGGTGACCTCAGTTTGACTGGAAACATTGCAACATCAATGCATTGACTGGCCGACTCTCTCGAGAATGCCATAACGATTTCTAACCTGCTCGCATGCCTCCTGTGTACTCACAATGAATACAACGCGCATCTCCACATACATGTTTTACGTCGTAATATATACGTGGCCACACAGGAAGGATTCGAATTAGATAAGGTTGGGTGACCATGGTGGCTATGACACATGCCCACCTCTTTCAAACCACTGTCACTAAACATGTTTGGGAGATGGTGGTGAACATGAGAATACGGCAAGACTCTATCATGCTTAAACAGCATATTTTGTCGCACATTTAGTGGCACAACATCCATCCAGCATTTGGGGCAGAGTATTGTAGAGAAAACTAAGGTATGCCTGACTATTATAACGTGACATAAGTACTTAAGTCGTTAATGGTATCAGTCCAAATACTTGCAGTAAATAGTTGTTGGTGATGTGTAGAAACCATTGCATGTTAAGTTATTAAGTTATTCCTATATGCGGATGTTGTGGGTTTTAAAATAATCTGATTTCTTAAAACAAGCTTCACTGAGACGCAAAATTTGGTTGGTCAGTGCATCGCTGTATGGCGGGATAAACCGGGTATAGGCACCGTGGAGACCCTTTCGAAAGAATAGAATTCAAAATTATTGCACGCTTAAATATAAAATACTGCAGGAGACAGTAAGGTAGGAACTATGCTCTTCAATAGTGGATAGAGAAATACTAATAGAGAGGGGGCGGGACCTTATTTAGTATATGATGTTTGGCGCTGGTTTAACTAGAGTGGTTTGGGAAATATCACTCCGCGAAGAGGGGGGCGCAATGGGGCTTTTCTCATCCGAATCCCCAGTGTATTCCTGAAAATTTAAAAGGAAAAACAAGTTAATCAGCCAGTCAGTCAGCCAGCCAGCCAGCTGGTAGGTGTGTCTGAGTGCTGGGATAAATGTAGGTAATGTTTAGCAGGAATCGATAAATATGTTCAATGGTTTTTAGGGAGAAAACAATAGACACACACGCCTATAAATAACGATTGATGATATCATACTCACTTTTAAAAAATATTCTTTGAGGGAAGAAATTATGTATCGCATGAGTGTGAATTTATACTCAGAGCAGTTCATAGCTTTCTTAGCCGTGAGAATAGAGAAACTCTCGGTGCACTGAAACTGTTGAGTACTTTAGAAAACTCCTGTTGAAGGAGAGTCACAACGAACAAGAGCGGTAGTTTAAAGGGAAGGGAAGATCTATATTTGTATATTTGTCGACTCAGTCACTGTCTCCGGTCAGATGAAATTCACGAACAGAAGGTATGCACACTCATCACCACATAAATAGACTCCCTATGTTCATAGATTAATTGAAATCATTAATTGCCTCAAATGTATTAACTCCCAGAATATTGGGTGTAAGAATTAATAAATGGCCATACATTGAATATGATCATTTATAATTCCCCATATACGTGTTTTAAACAATAAATTTTACATTGATTCATATAAAATCTAAATTTTTCATTTGTCTACAAGTCTTATTTGTGTACATTGCTTGTGAAATGAGCACTAAAATTAAATGTGGCATGTGAAGTGAACTATGGTTAGGAAAAAAAAGACGAAATCAAATACAACAGCGGTACAGCATTCTGACATCCAGGTACCACAGAAACTTTTTTACACATTTATAATATTTGCAATAAGTTTGAAACATTTTACTTTCTTCTTGCTTTTGAAATTATTTTATTTCTTATTAAATTAATTAACTATTATTTCAAACAAGGATAAGATCATTGTTCTGAAAAAGCGATTGGTTACTATTTATTAGCACTATAAGTAGAGAAAGTCCGTTATTTTTGTTTGCTTTTTTTAGTAATGCATTTATGTTTCGATACAAAAATGTTTGATAATAAACCATGAAACTACTAAAATATGGTAAAAAATACTTCCATTCACTTAATGTACATGTGAAAAGAAAATACAAATGTGCCGTAATTGCGTTATTTTCATGTGTCTTCTTTGTTTCAGGGTATTTTAAATTCAGTCGGCACCTTCCTATTCGACAGCATCAAGCCCTTCATACTTCAGCAGGTGAACACGAAAATCCGCGGGGAAGTGAACAAGAATCTCTTGGAGATCCCACAGAGGTTCCCCAACTCCATTCCGCCCCTAGACATGGCGATTGCCGAAGCCAGGAGGTACGTGCGAGATGAGGGCTACGACCCTTACCACGTCGATGACTACCACTACAGAGGGGCCGTCATCTCCGCAGACATAACACACATCTGGGTGAGCGGGCTGGCGTCCTTCCACCGGGTCGGCAACGTCAGCATCAACATGACGAAGACGGAGCTCCGCGCAGCTCTTCACGCGGGCACCGGGCAGCTAGAGGGAAGGTGCCACTGGGAGGTGGGGCTGGGGGGGATCCTCGCCAGGCCTGGCACCACCTCCTTCTCCGCCGAGTACCTGCAGGCGAGCATGGTGGCCAGCCAGCCGCTCGACATCAGGAACAACCCCAGACTGGAGGATCTCGATCTCAAGCTTGGCAACATACAGATGCGCTTCGATGGCGCTGGAACTCTGGACTACGCCGTCGAGTTTGCCGTCAACATCTTGCCGAACCTTCTCAGATACCAGATAGTTAATGCGCTCGAGAAACCGCTGAAAAAGCGCATACAGGAGGTATTGGACTCCCTGGATATCGAAGAGATTTTGAAGGAGAAGCTTCCGTAGCTAGACAGGCTGTAACTCCGGGAATTCACAGAGCTCATCAGGAGCAGAAATACGCTGATCGTCTACTGTGAATGAGTGAGGGGGGGGGGAGGTTTGTATTGCACGTTTGAATAGGGCTGAAAGAAGCTGAACTTATTTAACAAGCTGACTTTTTCGTTTCAATATATCAGAAAAAGACTGTGTATTATAACTACTTAAAACTTCAAAAACTTTAAACACTAACATGTCTGGTTGTCTTGTTTTCTATGTCGTAACGTAACATGTGTATCTCTCATTTGTTTGATGCAGCATGGGTTTACCAAGTAAGTACGGTGAAAAACCAACAATTCCAATCCAGTTTCGCTTGGCGTAGAAATGAAATTATTTATAACAGTAATACCATCAAAAGAAAAAATATGAACGAAATGAGAGTTTCTTAATATAATGTTTTAATTTTGTATAACCATTAATATGCTAAAAATAAGTTATCCAATATTTTACAGATTGGCAGTGGCTTTTATTACAGAAAATTGTTCGAATGCAACATTTCGTAAAACTTGTAGAAATAAACTTTCATTTAAGTAAAATTTTTTATAAAATGTAATTGTTTTTAGGAAAATCATTAACACCTAAGTTGCTAGTATTATCACAATAGGCTACTGTAGTGGTTGCATTATATTTCACCGACCTCTCGCCACGGCGATACAGACCTGGTTTCAGGCCGGACTACGCATGGATTTCCACATGCTGGTGACGTGATGGGCGTTGCCGGAGACCAGAGGTATTTCTCGAGACACTCCTATTTCTTCCACTCTTGCATTCTAACGCTACTCCACCTTAACTTTTCAGGGACGATGGGTACCTAAGGCTCCTGTCTCCCCCACCCCAGACTTACGAAACAATATCCCAATACTTTATTATTACGATACTATCAGTAACAACATCCCCTTAAAATATCCCAAATCTCTACTTAACTGCTACGTTCACAAGTATAGTGGTCAAAGGATTGCAGATTTATGAGAATATATTCACTTCCATGGCTGACATGAATGTCACATAATTACTAAAAAAGAAAAACTCTCGTACGCAGAATACAAAGGTCAAATGTTTGATGACACCAGCCACTGTACAGTGGTTTGGTTAAGGCGGCGACCCAAGATCGCTGACGTGACAAGCTGGCATGTGTATAGATTATTGTATTCGGAAATTCACCTACAGTTATACAAGTGATGAATGTTCTGGTGTGCACCTGTGTATACTGACTGAGCGACTTTCCAAATAGTAGGTTTGATATAATTTATGTTATTGATGCAAAGGAAAAAATGCAGGCATGCAAAATAACTTTATAACACAGGAAACTGCTTTAAACACGAAGCCAATCTAGTTATTAATTAATAAGCTGTATTTTTTAAAATACAAACCATGTTTCAGTTTTTTTTTTTTTTTTTTTTTTGCGTTGTTCCTTTTTATCTTAAGACGCAAATTATTTGTGTTGCTAATAAACTCAACGATTTCAACTTCTATTCATTCGAAGTGTTATAATTTTTTTTTTTTGCGGTGATACGTCTTGAAAATTATTGACTGATTTTCTGGTGCATAACCATCACATACATCGAAATTTTGGGACTGTTGAACCGGACGATTAATATATTTAAACAAACTTGACTAAAACAGCGATTTCCGAACGTCCGGTGCAAACCGGGGTGGCTACATCGGTGATATTTATAGTTCGCAGAATATAATTTTTTCTTGAATCCGGTAACATGCTTTAATTTTTCACACTTTACAACACAACTGACACCTTCGCTTGCACCAGGGAACTGCTGGGGACTGTCTGGACATTGTTGCATAGCTTACTTCATGCGAGAAGAAATGTGGGTAAGAAGGGTAGCGAATTATTACTTCCGATGTATGAAATGTCGTTGTTGCCTGGGGCCAGCTGCTCAGTGCACTAGGAGTAGCGCAAGGTTGTAATTTACCCAAAATAACCGAGAAGTGTTTAAGTTACTACATTGAAATAACGCAAAGAGTGAAATTAAGTACTGGAATAATAACGTTTTCAACATGTAATAAATTGCAGGTGTGCTGCATTTTGCTGACCTGGGCCAAAGTCCACACATTAGACTAGGCGGGAATAATTTGAATGAACTATAACATTAGGCACATGATCCGGTGGGAAAAGGGAGGTTCAGACTATAGGTGAGCAAAACGAAAAGTTTCTAGAATATTTTAACTTGTGTTCCAGAAATGCTTATTTCACACCTACTACACAAAATGTTATTTATGTGTATTGAGCTAGGAGTTGTGGGTGTTAGACAGAGCATAAACAGTTACAACTTATAACTTTATTCCCCTTTAATTCGTATATAAGAATTTTTGTTAGTAAATTGCAAATTTAAAAAATATACATAGCTTCACTAAAAACAAAATGGCCTGCAAGTGTGTGTTATTCTTTCAATATTATGTTCTTCATGCCCTTTTATGTATGTTGTAAAGTAATGCAATATCGGCAGTTTCGCTCTTAACCTTATGGTTACGGAGATATTTTGAGTTTTAGGATTTTATGCTTAATCCCATTTCAGTATGGAACAAGTAAAATCACTATTTAGGCATTTATAATGGTACTGCTATAATGGTAAGCAATAATTTAATTTAATAATAAGTAAATTTACTTAATAATGGGGCTGTGGCTTTAAAAATATTTCAATGGAAGTTTTTCTTATAAAATTACTGCAAGTCTCTGGTTTGAATTTAAGCTATAGAATGCTGTTCGGAATCAACGTCATCGCAAGCAATGTAGCATGAAATATGCACTAGTAAGTCCAACAAAAATCCAATTAGTAACATCTTTTAAATATTAAAAGAGTCTCTTAGCACTTGAATTTTATAAGCAAAAGTAGCGAAGCACAGCTTAGATCATATAAAGTCTGAATGCTCTTGATTGGAAGAATAAATTTTGGATGCTTGGTAAATAATTTAGATAGTTAGACAGTTGGTTGACTGCTGAAAATAAACATTGAAGTGGTCGAGGTTACCCAGGGCTGATTGACTGTTGAATTGCCCGGCGCGATAACCCAGTGGAGACTTAATGATGAGAGTCGTTCGGTCGACGGCCTAAGGGCCCTGGATGCCTCCGTCAGTTTGTTGATGGTGATGTCACACACTTACTGTTACACTATTTATGCCTTATGACAAGACTGTAGGCCATCTCGTACGCCTGAAATATACTAGGAAATTATGGGAGGTACAACAGAGGGTGTAGTAACCTACGTGTCCTGGAGGACAATAACTCTACACAAATTGAACTTTGTAAAGAGGTTTATTCACTGTGCTCGACTACATGTGAATAATGCACGAAAACGAACCCAGCACTCACGGCCTGCCAGTGACCTTAGCGTGAAATAAACGTATGTTGATATGCGATAGCATTAAGCTCTCTGGTGAGAGTGCAGGTGGCTCTCCCCTCGGTACAGTAAAGAGATAACACAAATGTTCCAATTAATTAATGTTAATATTGCAGTGAAATGATTACAGCCTAAATGATAGTACCGAAGCGGCTCGCGGAGCGGGCGACCATCGCCACCGGTTTGGTCCAAGCGCTGAGACGAACTGGCCGAGTGACCTATGTTTCCATCACGATAGTAACGAGGCGGCTCGCGGAGCGGGCAAACATCGCCGCCGGTCTGGTCCGAGCACTGAGACGAACTGGCCGAGGGACCTCTGTTTCCGTCACGAATGACTAGAACCGAAGTCAAACGGTGAATGAAGAAACATACCATGAACACTATGTGAAGTGATTGCAATGGTGAAAATTGTATAAATTAAATTAAACACATTGGTGACACCCCCATTGATTAACAAATGACTGTTAAGATTGAATTTGTGTAGTTGATGGGGCATGTCACCGCACTAAATTACATGTTACAAGGATGAAGTCCTTTATAGGCAATCTGCCTTTGTGAAAACATAATTACTCTTATATAAATAAACATTAATATATTCTTACATTTCATCGTAAAAATGTTTGTATTTCACTTCCAATGAAGTTTTGTAATTTCACTGGCAACAGTGTTACCAGATGGCTGTATCCTGAACGGATGGACGAGTCCAGCTGGGCAAAGATGTGTGGAATGCCATGCTTGATTGCTCTTAATACAATAAAACATAACCCTGACTGTTGCTGTGAATGTGGTGACGATGTTTAATGTGTTTGTAAAAATGCTTCACACTACTGATAACACTTTGGGGCATTTATCACTTCAGTTTCGGCCTACAAGACAGTTCGATGCCACTTGGCGGTGCATCACATCGTATGTCGCGGCGCAAGCTGCTACAACGTAACGACCAATTGCCAGTGCGCCCAATGGATGTGGCTTTGGGGTAAACACAGTTTCGGATCGCCTGACCATTTATTAAAAGTGTTACCTCTTGTAATAAATGAGTAGGGCGGTCTCTTGAGTTACGTTACCCTTGTCGGCAAAAAGGGGCAAGTTCTATTCTTGTCGACAGGCATTACATGCTCTTAGCCTGATGTGGTTTGTGCGGCCCGGTGTAGATGGTGTAGTTGTGACTGCTGCATTCAGAGTAGCCCCAAGGAGCCCATGGACGTGTGGTTCATGTCAACATGTAAACTTTTACACTCACTATTCCTACTAAAACACATAAACTGTGATGCCCACCATTAGGTGCTTCGTTGGGGGGTGAAACTTACATTGGCATGAGTGAAGTCCGTGCTACAAGTAGGAAGTCGTTGACAAGTCACTTTAATGTAATTTGTAATTACGTTTAGTAGCACAGTTTGCTTATGGTTTGCACTATGTGAAAATTGAGAAGTATTTCTTTCTGCTTTTGGGGACCACTAACCCTCGCAAACACTTAGTGTTGCACAATAACGTCTGTTTGTTCGTATACTTCCCGATCAGTGGTGCTACGAATCCTGGTGTTACGTTCATGTGTGCTATGCCCTGATGGTGCAGCACTGACTGTGAGAACACATGCCAATCGGTTGGAATCCGAACCACGAGACTGTCATGGTGTTGCCCAGATGGTCGGATCAAAGTGCGACTGTCGGCTGACTCACGAGGTGTTTGGTGAAGCGGGTGCATTACCAAACACCGTCGAGATACTGTAGCTGGCGTCTACACGCGATGTTCTTGTCGTCGGCACGGTCCTCGGCCGTTGTATTGTGGTGCAGCGTATGGTTGCGGAGACCAGTCAGTTTGGACTCATGCCACCCCTTAGGCGACTGTTCGTGCGCCATGCCATCGACCGCTAGGCAGCTACACCGTCAGACACAGTACACTAAAACCGATGGCTGTGCCCTGTGTGGTCACAGGTTTGTAGCGCCCCTGTGAGGGTCACCCTGCTGGTTTTGTTTTGAGTGGCACCAGGGGGCGCTGTAGACAGGCGTGCAAGTACCTGGTAGTGTTGTGAGATGTACAGTCCTGACAGACTACACGCAGGGTCTGCATGACTAGACAAGGTAAATTGTTGCATACATGGGATATTGTGTAATCCAGCAAATTATATCTTGTCAAACATCGTTTGATATATGGAACAAGCTACATACAATTTACGAAATAAAGAGAGAGAGAGAGAGAGTTGTCACTGTCTTTAGCACAACGACAAAAATTATTCGAAGAAAATTCAAAAAGGCGAAACAATATCTTAGTATCTGGGTAGAATTGAATCACTCGTAAACAACTTGAAAGATCTTGGTACTGAAGTTAATGCGAGCATGACAATCACAAAGATCATCTAGAGTCTTCCAGTGCACTATCGACACTCCATATGAGTCTTGGAGTCCATTCCTGCAGAGCGAAGGAAGATGGACGAGCTGATGTCCCAGTTGCTGGTCGAGGAACAGCAATTCGAGGTGAGGCAAGAAGAAGAATCATTGAGTTCAACAGCATTCCAGGTGGTAAAGACTATAAGGACGTGCTTAGCTTTTAAAATAGGTCGTTATAAACAGTATTGTAAATCAGGTAAAAAATAATGTCAAAAAACTGATAAAAATAATAGTCAAAGCAATAAGAATAGTACTGCAAGTGGTGTAAAAGGTCAGTTCATAGCTTAAAAGAATGTTGGTTTAAAAATAATTTAAGTAACAGCAGTAATGCATTTCAATCTCATTTAATGACTGCATACAACAATGAGTATAACGTTATCTGAGCGTTGACATCGTCCGGCAGCTATGTTAAGAATAGTCCGAATACACAATATTCCTATTTTGAATAGAATGGGCATCAGCTCACTGGGTGAACACGAAGTCACAGTTCTCAGGATCGTCCGCCGAACAACTACGTGGCTGTATCCCCTGACACACACGGTACAAATTTACAGAAAAACCTAATATATAGCCATGGTATTCAGGCTCCCCAGCATGCCTCAGTATTACCTTTTACCTCATAAATAAAGGTTGCCTCGTTGAGGTGTCGATGACTTCCTGGATAGGGCCAGGCCCGAAATACAACACTAAATGAGAACTCACAAGTTTCTGTACAAAAAGGCCAAGATTGGCGCAAAATCTTACAATCGTAATTAAACCTCCGGGGTCAGTAAATTGAGCTGATGGAGGGGTGATGCAAATGTGGGGAAGACTGTTTGTAAACTAAATAAAAGTTCCAGTAAATTACGTTAACCTATTGCAGTTCAGTGTTCAGAACAAAGTATGAAAGTCCTTCGCGATGTGACGCATGTACAGCACCTAAGACCCGTGGAATAAGACAGCCGGGGGTAGCGTGGGCGAACCGCATCCTCGCCGTGAGCTCGCTCCATGCCACGAGGTATCTTAGTTTACTGACCTCATTACATAAACATGTAAAACATACAGACAATAGGACCCTTCAACGATCGAGATGGAAATTTCTTAGCTCGAGGAGATTTCAGAGTTCTTTCTTAATCTCTAATTTAAATACAAAACATAATTATGTGGTGCCTTGCAAGGCACATGGGAAATTTAGGTATGTTAAGTTTTGGGGCACTCTATGACCGGAATGGTCAGGTTGAAAGAAATATTAATTATTTCCCACATCACTAATTGGCTTAATTAGACACACAATTGCACTCGGAAAATTAAATAGAACACTTATAATTACCTAGCCTTTTTACTCTACACCTCATTAAATATGCACATAGCGTGCATTTATTCTGCGATTACTTCGCAATCCCCTAAGGGTGAATTTCACAAACATTTTCCCGTGGGCGATAATTTCTAATGCTATTTTATACACATTCTAACACTGGATTCCTATTCTAATTACACAGATCTCACTTGGGACACCATAGGCACTAGGTTGGATCACTCGGTATCAGGTAATGACCCATTCCCAAGTGAACAATGTGGACACGCATCGGGACGCATGACGTGCGTGTTCCGTGGGCCGCACTTGAGCAGCGATTGTGGCCCGATGACATGATGACAGTGGCCGTGCCAGACGATACAGGTTTGGTCCATGTCAAGTATGCTAGTAATGAATGGGTGATGGATAGTAGTGCATCAAAAGACATGTCCTATAACCAGAAAATATTTTATTAATTGCAAACATTTAGATTGTACAAAACAAATTTTATTAGGTGATGTAAAGTTATTCATGTTATTGATATCGGCAATATACGATTAAAAGCCAGTAACTACTTTGGATGTGTCTCGGATGTATGAGCGAGAGCTATGTGTACTGCAATAGGGTGGCTGATGCAGTCAGCCAGCAGCCTGGTGGCGTCGTGACAGTGGCCGTGTCAGACCACATACGAGTGGTCCATCTTAAATGCCCTCTCTTGGGGAGGCCACTCTCTCTGCGAGTTGTGGTGGTTCAGGGCTGCGTGTCATAACAATGAACTGAGTGGCACCTCGGCTGCGGGCGCAGTCATTTTAGTTAGAGGAGCTGGACAGAGAATGTCAACTGGTGGTGGATACACTTATCCCTGGTAGGTGGTACCATACTGGCGTTGGAGTGCTGGACATCAAATCAAGCATAGCATCAGGTTTGTGAGTTGGTTACCCTGCGAACATCGAAATACTGATGCTACTACTGGTGCTGCTGATGTAGCTGCAATGCTGGCGCCGGTTGCATTGAAAGTGGGGTGGCCAACCCATCGAGGATGTGCTTGATCCGAAGTTAGACCTGGCTACTGACG
The DNA here is from genome assembly GCA_002778355.1 of Clitarchus hookeri. Taxonomy (NCBI): domain Eukaryota; kingdom Metazoa; phylum Arthropoda; class Insecta; order Phasmatodea; family Phasmatidae; genus Clitarchus; species Clitarchus hookeri. The sequence continues at coordinate 1,028,099 of NQII01000387.1, read as the reverse complement.
AGTCACATGGCACGCAGCTGAAGATGTGACTTCTGATGGCATCAGTGCAATCTGGTAGGCCACCAGCATTGTGGCGCTGAGCACTGCAGCAACTGGCAGTTGCCTGTTGTCCACCACAGTTCTGTGGCATCAGGTTCCTCAACTGCAAATGTCGTCTTCATGATGTATGGCGACTCTAACACCCTGGGGGTGTATGCGGCATGTGGTTGTGCAGTCTGGTCACATCTTTTGCAGGTGTTGGACACCTTGATTCTGCAGTAACCACTTATTGACTATATTGGCGGCGCTGTGATGTCTTGGGGTGCCGGGGCACCTGGCATAGGTGTCTCTAGTGTAGCTCGCAGGCTATCACAGTGGTACTTTGCTCGGTGGCGGGCATGCATCTGGACGATGTAGGCAGTTTTCCACACCTTTTGCACCATTGTGTTGGTTCCACTCCAGGGTGGGAGAAACCCAGTGACGAAATTGGCAGGGGAGGCTTACTATGGGTGTTCTTGTACATAAACTGCCTGTTCGATTTGTAATTCCTTTGAAGGATTTTTGGTTTCTGGCAGCCATTGCTGAATGTACCATTCCTATTTTCCTTGAGCTCGCTCTAAACTCTGTTGACGATGCTCTCAGTGGGCTTCGGTGTCCGAAGTTCGTTAGTTCGATGCTGGTTGTAGGCATATGTATTCCCCTGCTCTAGCAAGACAGCACCATTAGAATAACTCGGCAAATGAGTAGCTAGTGGCCTCGTTCTGCGGGTTTCTGAGGCAGAGTAGGACGTCTGGGATGTGTGGCCCAGAAAGTATGGTCATCCCCCACACGAAGCTGGAGCTGCACCTTGAACTCTTGGTTCTGTCGTTCCATCGGATTCGCATTGGGGTGGTACACAACTGTGGTGAGATAAACCGCCCTCTATTTTATGCAGAGTTCTAACAACCTCTTCCCCTCGAACTGTGGTTCATTGTCAGACAGAATGATTTATTGATAACCACAGCAAGTAAAGAAGTCGTTCTGCAATGCCCCCGTTATGTTCTTGAGGTGTGTGTGCTCAGGAGGGGGTAGTCCTCACACAACCTAGTGCACAAATAGTCATGAATAGCAGAAACATTTTCTTATTCGTCACGTGGCAGTAGGGCCCCATGAAATCCTAGGCAATTGTTTGGGAGGGGTTTTCCGGTATTCTTGGGTGTTTTTGAGTCACACTTTTAGCACAGCGTGTTTTAAGGTGGTTACACACACACATTCAGACAAGTTCCTGCACCTGTTGGCTGAGACCTGGCCAGAAATAGGTGGTTAGGACATTTAGTTTTTTTTGTGCTGCCCTGGGTGTATGGAGAAGCAGCTGGCATGGGCATGGGTTAAGACTATGGCACATACTTCTGTCGGAACATACATTAGCTAATTCCCCTCTTCTCCTGGCAGTTATCGACCGAACGCCAGCTCACCAGCTGTTCTTGCACACAATATGTATAGCATTCTGTGATGTCAGAGGACACCTGTTTGGTGGCGAGTATTTGCTAATACACATCATCACTCTCCATTTCTTGGGGAACAGTGCTTGTGTCCATTGTGGCATGGTGTAATGTAGCTGTGGGCGGACTATCAGGCTGAAACATAGCTTCCCATTCGTCTTAACACACGAGAATCATCACAAGCATCTTTGGGACGATTAAACTGCATTCCATTACCGAGCGAATGGTGTAAATACAGGCGAACGGCCACACGACCCTGAGAACATTAGCAATCTCATCTCGACACTGCCTGCCAACAGTGTCTGGTCCTTAGTCGTGTTACCATTACTATCAATTGTTCCTACCTCTTCTTCACTGCCCCTCAAAATCTAAATGCACTTGTCCCAGAGTGTTATGACATTTTATGCATGCAGGGTAATAGAGATGTGAGTGATATCCACCATAGTGTGAATTTTTTACCGGTGTTGCCTTGCACATTTATGGAAATAGGATCCCAGACATTAGCCAGTTCGTTACACCCTCGATCATGGTAATAAGTGTAACATTGGTGATTGTGACATAATTAATTGTATTATTTAAGGAGTGCAGGTCAGCCTGTAAAATGCCTGCAAGGTAGCACAAGTATGTATGCCATAGGTAAGTAATCAGTCTCAAATGCCACTTTGGGGATAAGTATATGGACAGTGATTTGCAATACGACCCTGGGATTGAGCACCACAGTCTCAGACCTATCATCACGTCAAACTCTGTCGGGCGATGACTGGCACGTGTTGGGCATCCGACATAATTTCCAATATCCAAATTTCTTTATTTTTGTCTAACTACTTCTGCACCACACAGCTCTCGGCCACATAACAGGTAATGCACTGTCAATTTCTGACGTGGATGCACCATATACAAAGATTAGGTAGACCTATTCTTTGTCTTCTGCGCATTTACCCAACATTGACCTACCCTTAAACCTGTACAAGGGTAAAAGTCATATGGTCAGCAGTGGTGAACGTTTTATTTACATCTTAATTTTCAAAAGATAATGCTATTTATATGTTAAAATACTTTTGTCTGGGTTAAATTTAATTCTATTGCATTACAAATATAATAGAGGGGAAAAAAAACATCTAAAAGGTCTTGTTTACTTAACATTGTAATCCTAGCCATGTAATTCATGGTAGTCGTATTGGCAGAAAAGCATTTTTAATGCACTAAACATGCAATCGTTGAAAGTACGATATAGTAAATAACGTGGTTTTAATTTAATTATGTAGCAATTGCTTTGAGATTTATTTACTCTTAACCTAATCAATTTTTTAGCGATTATGGGTTAAATTAATATTATAATAATAATTGACCTCTCTTTTATAAATTAAAATGCTAACAAACAAGTTTAACCATGTTGAATAACAGTTGTATTGGATTATGGTAGGTCAATTTTGCATACATGAGGAGAAGACGATAATTTGTCTTTCTCATCTTTAGTCTATGATCTTGGCAACCGCACAAAATAAAGTAGATCTACCATATTTTACCGCCCGAAAACAAGTGGAAAAAGTTAATGTTGTTGGACCATTGACAACTTAAAAAAAAAAAAAAATACACCTCTTGAACTCCTTGTATTTGTTTTTATTTTTTATGTACAGCAAGGAGGGTGTAATAACCATGAGTGTTGTATTTGCTACAGAAGAAGGTTGGATAATTTCTCACTGCTGTTTTGTAAACAGTGTGTATGAGGGTGTACAAAACCAGAATAGATTTGTTTTAAACGGGTTATTTTTTCATTTAAGAACTCCGTTTTTGAAGAATGGACAAAGTACAAATAATGTGATCAGTGAAAACATTAATCCTGCTGGTATTCCTCGGAAAAAGCGGAAATCAGCTGTAGCTGTTTGTGAAGAACTGTATGTCGGAGAGGTAAGCTTTGGTATACGTAGGACAGCCTGCAGTTTGGATTAGGTCATTACAATCAATATATTGAACGGCGCCAGTCTCGCATTTGGGCTGCTGTACGGTGGTGGAAGCACAGTCTCTCCTCACAGTTCATTTCATTCCATATCATTCGTAAACAGTGTGGTTAAAATACTCTCTCAAAAAATACAAAAACACCTCAATTTAACATTTGTCCACCCAATTTCGTAATATGTGCCCACCTAACCTAACTTTACCTAACCTCACGAATAGTGAATCACTATTTTACATTTTTAATCCAACCTAGGATTGTAGGGTTTTAATCTAACCAAGAATTGAAGGGTTTTAATCTAGCATACGATTTCATTGTAATCTAGGATTTTAGGGCTTTAATCTTACCTACTATTTTATTCTAATCTAGGATTTTTGGGTTTTAAAGTAACAGTAAAGCATACCTGATGTATATGAATTAACTCGCCTATGTGCGTGGTGGGTACTGTCCTCGGCCAATTCAATTACCGTTGTGCGTACCACTTGCACCTTATCTTACTCGACAAAACACCTTATCTACTAAAACGTCCAAGTAACTCTCGCCACATAGCAGACTATTACGCACAGAAACACTCACACTACCACCCTCCATTCTTCAATCACAATCGTTCACACGTTGGATTCAGACATTGCACCACACACACACAGCACACTCCACTCGCCGTAAACTGCACTGACAGGCATCTGACCGTCAACTAACACACGGTAACATCCACGTGCTCACAGCAGATTCACATTTGTTTGCTTTCCTAGAGCATTGTAGGTTGATACAACATGATGACATACATGAACAAAGGGAGAGAACGCCTTGCATCATATATATTTTTTTCTTCCATTTATACTTGACGTTCTACACTGAAGAGCCAAAAAAATTGGTATAGGTGTGCGTATGCAAATAACAGAGGTATGGAACCAATCAGAGTAACGCGATGCGGTCGGCAGCTAGATCGGTTACTGCTGCTACAATGGCAGGTTATCAAGATTTAAGTGAGTTTGAACGTGATGTTATAGTCGGCGTACGAGAGATGGGACATAGCATCTCCGAGGTAGCTATAACATTTGGATGTTCGCGTACGACCATTTCACGAGTGTACCGTGAATATCGGGAATCCGGTAAAACATCACATCTTCGACATCGCTGCGGCCACAAAAAGATTGTGAACGAAAGGGACAAACAAAGACTGATGAGAATCATTGAACATGACAGACGTGCAACCCTTTCTCAAATTAGCGCAGATTTCAATGCCTCGTGCATACCTTCAGATGTTATTCTAGTCCATGCCACGTCATCTTGCGGCACTTCTACATCATCGGGGTGCCCTACACAATATTAGGCAGGTGTACCAGTTTTTTTGGCTCTGCAGTGTATGAAGCCTTCTTAAATATGAACCAGGTAAGCCATGCGAAACCCAAATATATCCATTTTATGTGTCTAGTGTGTTCCCTTCAAAAAAAGACATAGATAATTACAGAAGAGTGCTGAGTGCGACAAGTGCTGTTGGTGCCATGTGTAAATGTTGTTGTTTCCGACGGAAGGGCCGCGGTTGTGTTGTAGTCAGACTAATTGCCTTCCAGGGTAAACCGGGTTCGATTCCTGGTGGGGTCACTTGGAATGTCATGTGGGAAATGTGGCGGCCTTCACTATTTGTATGTGGGATTTCTCGAGGCATTCCCATTTCCCCTGCCCTTGCATTCCTTAACTGCTCCATTCTCACCTCATTTAACCGTCACCGATGTTCAAGACCTTGCTGTTAGGCATAGACCAAACTCTCTCAACTCTCAACAACTTATTTCTGACAAGTGGGCTGTCTGCACAAATACTGCTCAGGGTCCACATTTGTGCCTCGGGCCACTTGTTGGAAAGCCCACTTCGTGTCTCTCTTAAGAATTAGTTTGCTTTTGATTATTCTGTTTTAACAACACTAGAAATTATAGCTGTCTTAAGAATATTTCCTTTAAAACCTGCCAGTTAATTATGTCTTTCTTGGACGAGAAACATCTTGTATGTACTTAATGCTTCAATAAAGATAGATAAAACATATATTTATTGTTCATCAGCTATTTAAAAATTCTAAGTAATTTAGTTTTTTTTTTTTTTTTTTTTCCCCTTGCAGGTTGAGCATGTTAGACACAATGCAGAAAAAATAATTTGTGCTGCTCGGAAGCGTGGTTACTTGCGTTACGTAGCAACTGAACAGGACTTGCACAGCAACAATCTTGAGGCTCGGCAAGCAGCAGAGTCATTCTACCGCAAGGAGAGCAAGCATTTGGCCGGAGATTTTCATGGTGGAAATGGAAGCAATGTTGCTGTCGTGTCCATCGTTCAAGGAGAAAAATACCTCATCCCTCCACGATGCAGATTCTTCTGTTATGATGTTCGGGAGATGCAGAAACGCCTTCACCTATTGGACGACTCGTACAACTTCATCCTTCTGGATCCTCCGTGGTGGAACAAATATATAAGGAGGAAAAAATCAAAGTCCAATTCTGCTGAAGGGTAACACTAGAAAGTAATTGATCATTATTGAATATTGTTCTCTTGTTGAGTTCCTTGCATGCCATGCTTTGGTACTATCCAAGTGTTGTCGCTCCTCTTCTCGAATCATTCCCAAGTATGGACACTTGCATAGTTTCAGGTAGTGTATAAGATGTAAGGTGGGTAGATTGGGCTTATTATCTGCCATGGCCTGTATTAAAGAATCATCCCAGCATTTTCCTGGAGTGATTTCGGGAAACCATATTGTGAGTTCTGAAGACAGTCCTGTGTACAGCCTCCTTCCATGAATGCAGTGGTGTGTGTCATCTTGCCGCAGATGATGTTTACAAAAGCAAACTCAGAAGACCCTCAGCCTGCTCAGTGAGCCAACAGAAAATATTTTGCCGTGGAAATAGCTGTACAGAAGACTTACTTTCAGAACTGTAAAAAAAAAGTGCACTCATTTGTGAGACAGACTAGTAACAGTTTCTAGTGTCGTGATATATAAGATGACGTTAAGTGGGGTGAAGAGATTCAGGCCGTTATTAGGTCCATACCGTATAAGAAGGCCACTTTGTGACAGTCAGTGAGTGGCAACTTAATGTATACGAAACAAACAAAGTGCCATTTACAAAATCCTCTATCAGCTGATGCACGAACGAACAAAAGTTAAAATTACATTGGCTATTCTGAGTGCACTGCGATGCACATCAGAGAAGCAGAAAATATGCGGATAAGAAAGAGTTCTTAGATTTATTAATACATTTTATTTTACAAGGTCACAAAACAATGGTTGTTAGTGTTAAAAACTAAACTTTGTGATAATTTAGTTATGTATAGGTGTTCAAAATGAAATGTACAATAGAATGATACGACGTGGAAAAGTTTTCTGAAGTTGTGCTAACTTCAGAAAGCTTTTTCACGTCGTATCATCCATCTCCAACCTCGCTTTCAACACGTCCTTGATATTAATTCCAAAAGCATACAGAAATATTGCATAATATTGTTGAATTATTTTTTCTAATAATTTAACGAAAAGACACGAATTTGAAATATATTTCCAGCTCATAATATAATAACTATCAACTTTAAAAATACGCTATCTGTTGACTAAAAAAAAGGGTTGCTCAAACTTCGCCGTGACGTGCTGTGCTCGCTATCTCTTGGATATTATGCGAGCTATTACCAGCCAGAAGTGAACCGCTTTCCTGTGCAATATAGAACAAATTTACAAACAGATGCCAACAGTTATATTTTTCCACGAGCTCTGCATAATTTTTAAAGTAACATATATTTCATCTACAACGATTTGGAGTACAAGTTATTTATATTCGGCCGGTAATCTTTCGTCTACGTAAATTATACGCCATATTGTTCTCGCAAAACCCATCTCCTTTTTTCCGTAGAAAGTGAGACGCGTGAATAGTTTTTAAGCAATTATAACGTTATTCAAAGTCACATATTTCCAACTCGAATATATTAGCTATAACGTCCAAAGTGTGATAATAGATCCAACAGACCGTTTCGCAAATGTAAACCCAAATTCACTATCTCGGACAAATTAAAAAAGAGTTAGCAAATATTTAATTATTTGCAACATTTTATATTTTTGCTTTTATAACCTACTTATTTTTTTTTTTTAACAGATGTCGGTCTTAAAATATCTTAAAATTTGTTTAGCATTACAGTACAATGAGAAGTGGATTAGCTGACAGCGTGTTGATAAAATAATACAGCCCCGACTTGACGGACCTGCTGATGGCGGAAGGCTACGTAGTCAGATGTAAACAGTGGCGCCACTATCACCGAGCTGTCAAAAAGTGGCTTTATATGGTACAGAATATAACGTTGAGTTCCTGAAAGCAGGTGAGGGTGAAGTGAGGCGAGTATGGAGAGGCACTCCAATGCAAGGGCAGGGGAAGCCAGATATCCCCAAGAAATCCCACCGGCCAGCTGCATTGTCTGACACGATTCCCACCTGCGAAAATCCGGGAGCGACCTCGCCGGGAATCGAACCCAGTCTGCCTAATTGGGAGGCTAGTAGGCTGACCAGTACCCACTGTAGTCCCAAGATGACATAAAGATGGCAAAGAAATTTAAAGGTGTTGTGCCCAAAGGTTATTAATTTATTGTGATTGCCTTGTGGACTTCATAGTACATATAGCATAGAATAATAATGTTTATAGCCTTACAGCGAATATAAAAAATAATTTAACGTGACTTTGAATGTGCTAAAGTTGAGAGAATGGGCACTTGCTGGAGTTGTTTTCATACATGCTTCTTGTTGAAGAAAGTACGTGGGTTACAAATGCAGAATCATTGCCACGAATCAGCTTCTTGGAAAATCTGTTGTCTATAGCTGGTAATTTCAAATGTCTGCCTACTGCTAGAAATGCACCACTTAACATCTTGCTCACCCAGTGCAGTTGTTAAATATTCTAAATCATTAAAAAATAAAACATTGCCTGATGCTGTTAAATTAAAGGAAGGCTTATAGTAAAAAATGAATGTGGCAGCTGAAGGATCTGTTACAGATGTAAGTTTGCAATACTGATTTAATAGGAACTTTTATTTAATTTTCTTTTGTTTTGCGAGGAAATGTAATTGCTTTTCAGTATTTCAGTATTTCAGACTTTTGTTAGATTGTGTAATTTACACGAGTGTGCTTTTCCTAACGAACCCNAATACTGATTTAATAGGAACTTTTATTTAATTTTCTTTTGTTTTGCGAGGAAATGTAATTGCTTTTCAGTATTTCAGACTTTTGTTAGATTGTGTAATTTACACGAGTGTGCTTTTCCTAACGAACCGCACTGTCTCGCATCTAAACTGCAACTAACATACGGTAACGTCTACACATCCACAGCCAAACATCATGGCGTCCGACGTAAACAAAGCAGGCGAACTTCTCGTATATTAGCTATTTTGCGTTCAATGTTTTGCTTATTGTATCATTACGCCCTCCTCAATATTAAAACGGTAAGCTGTGCAGAACACATTTATGTTACTTTTGTGGGTCTACTATGTTTCCTTCAGAAAAGCCGCTATTCTATACAATTACCTATTTTTATGTTTTAAATAACTTTTGACACAGCCAATTCTTGTTCACGGGTGTGTTCTTTGAATGATACTTGCAATGGGGGTGCGTGAGTAAATGAAAAACTACTTAGGACATTAACCATTGCAGAGGTATATCGCTGTGCATGTATTGTTAGTGAATTTCACGAAAGCTATGTGTGAGCAATATATTAATTGTAGATGAACGTACTGACTACACCAAACTGGTTAAGTGCTTAACAGAATTGCATGGCCCACCATCTGCTTCGTTTGATAGCTGTGTGTGTGTGTGGTCTGTGCTTGCCCAAGCCATAACAGATTTGACTATACGCCATGCTTTAGTCTTGAGGAAGTGAGCATTATGTTCTGCTGTGAATGAAATAGATACAGCAGGCGGGGGCTCGTGTGTACATCATTATTGACGTGGAGCGAGAGTGTGAGTGCAGATCTTTGGGGGCAGGTACCAGATGATGTACGATGAAGATGTGGCGCAGCTGCCCGTATCATCGCTGGCTGCTTCCGGTGCACTGGTCGCGGTGTGGTGCACCAACTCGGACAGCCATCTTTCTGCCATAAAGAACACCTTGTTCCCCGCGTGGGGAGTCACCTACGTTGCCAAGTGGTTCTGGCTGAAGGTATGTACATATGCACCATTCTGGAGCCTAACCTGCACGGTGTTGCGGGTACATATGTACAGTTTTGACAGCTTTGTGCTACAGTTGATGTGCAAGTTGGCAGTTGATTGGTTCACATAAATCCAGAGAATTTAGTTATTTATATGTAATTACAGATTCCATGGATTTTTTAATTTTATTGCATATATATTTTGAGTGTTCCCCAAACAACGATAAGGCATTGGTAGGGGTACATTAGACATTCGGGGAGGAATCTGCCAGGGCCTGCATTAAGATAACGTACCAGCATTCTCCTGGAGTGATTTCGGAAAACCCCGGAAAACTGAAATCAGGGATGGTTGGACTGCAAATCAAAACCCTGTTTCTCCCAAATGCTAGTCCAGTGTTTTACCATTGTGCCACCTCGCTCAGTATACCATTGCATTCCTCACGTGGTTTACCACTGCGCCACCTTGCTGAGTATACCATTACGCCATCTCACTTGGTTCACGTATCCTATGATCACATGCATTTGGAATATGCAGTGAGTGAGACAAATGGATCCATTAAAAAAATTATAAATTTCCTGTCCACGTCACCTACCCAGACTGTACTACTGAGTACACAATCCATCTCACTTAAACTCGGAGATAACGTGAAAAATGTGCTTAAACCAGTTAATCTTTCGTAAACAAAATTTTTGTAAAGTGTTCTCATTTGAAAACAGCGCTCTAGGCCGCTGGTTGTGAATATGATTCAGTTGTTTTCGAAATGCAGCGTATTAAGAGTCTGGGATAATTTTGTGTTTTCAACAACAGATCAATAGTGGAAAAATGATGCGTATACTTCTATCCTTATCTTACTCGTGGCTGCTGTTTCCGAGGATTGTCTATTTGACCTTTAAAATTTAAAGTAATCCAGTGTCGTGATGGCCAATCAGAATTTGGTTGTTACCATTTATTGAAGATGCTATGCACGGTGATATACAGGAGAGAAAGCTGTAGTTTTATGCCGGTTGTTCCCCTCCCCCCCATGTGCCACCCATCCCTCACCTGCAGACATACCCAGATGATATGCCGGCTGGCCGCGGTGTATTGCTCATCGCCCAGGTTCGGAGAAAGTACTATTGAACGGCGAAACAGGACGGGGAAAACGCGGCTGCTGCTCACAAATCTTGCGTGTCTATGTTGCATAAAGTAAACACATGGCAGACGCTATAAGAAAATGTATGACATAGTTATTAAATATTTTTCAAGGGAATGCCAGGTGTTTGAGCATCTTACGACGCTACGCCACTGCAACTGGTGTTTGAACAATGCTGTACTATCTAAATATTTACCAAACAATTTTACTTTGGGTGTACAATTGGAACAGAGGTCAAGATTCGACCTCATCTTCAAGTCAAGAATTATTAAAAGCATGCAGTTTGTCATACTAAAAGAAAATAACAGAAGGAAAAAAAAACACATTCATGCCACAGATATTGGCATGCTGAACTCATAGTTTGCTGGGTGGGGCACTCTACATCCAAAAATAAAAGTATAGCTGAGTCATTGAAGAGGCATGTATACTGTAATATTTTTTTTAATGGCATACAAAATGAAATAGACAAAAACAAAGTTCTAACTGTACATTACTCTATTCAAGGGACATTGTGGCACATGTAGCCAAGTGATGAAAGATGTCAATCTTCCTGTGCAGTTTGTGTGCGCACACAGATATTGCCGTGTGTGTTAGTTTCTGCTAAAGCCCTGGGGAAAACTGTATTGTTATTTGTAGCTTAATCACGTATGGTGATCTACTGCAAGTGTTGTAGAGATTGTTTAAGTTATTTTGTAATACTCGTAATTTCCTCTCCCTCCCAATTATTCTGATTTCTGGAATAAAAGAGTTAACACTGTTGGGCTGCCCAAATAAAGAAGAACGCACACTGACTGCACAGAACATTGTAAGACAGGATTTACAACAACCCGTTGCGTCTGTCCGTCCATCATGTGACCAACAGCCAATCAGGGGTGACCATTAATTCTATATGTTCATCCGATGGATGACAGACAGACGCGCTATTGTAAATCCTGCCTAACTCTCCATAATGAACTTATCTGTGTTTGCGCAAAGTATTAGTGAAACACCCATATCACAAATTTGTGGGTAGAAGTATGAATACTTAGACTCAGGTTGCTATCGTAGGTTGTTTTCTCCTTGTATGGCATTGTTTGTTTAAGGGTGAACGTTTGGTGGAATTTATTTACTTATCAATGAGAGTTGTGTGTCATTTTTCTTCCCTAACCCCCAAATGCTTACCACAATGAGGATATGTTGCATTGTGTACATTCAGTATAGAGACAATTGGATTCGAACCTCTATGCCTGTACACATTAGTTGGAAATCGTGGCAAATAGCTCTTGTACAGAAAAAAAAAAATTGTTTTGAAAACATTTTAGGCTTATAAATTATGAAAACTTTGCGAAAGGTTTGCATGACCAATATATTTTTTTACAGATCATTTACAAAATTATTAGTATAATATGTTAAGAGAAAACATATTAACAGGATGGTACTTTTTTTTTTGTCTTAAGTATCTCTATATTTATTTATGATCTGATTTTACCTGTATATGTATAATGAGTGAAAATTTATAAACTGAAAGTAATCTCATTTGTAAGATATTCACTGTATTGATATGGTCTGTCCCTGGTGGATTTTGCAGGTGACCTGTGGAGGACAAACAGTTTGCGCATATTCTGTTCCTCCGGGGAAGCAACCGTTTGAGCAGATTGTATTTGGTTGGTTTCAAACAGAGGGAAGAACCTGCCCTTTGCCAGAAGATGGTAGAATCATAGTGAGTGTCCCTAGCGCCCTGCACTCCCACAAGCCGCCCCTGGCAGGTACGCACGCTCCACATCAACCAGTATCTGCTTCCTACAGTTGATGTGTTGTTTTAACTTTCTACAGTGATTTGAATTAAGGTGAGGAAGGTGTAGCTCAATTTTGAGTTGTAGGGTGTGTTTTTAGGGTCATTGAAAGGAAGGAAGGATGGAAAGGTGTGTGTGAGTTGCCAGCACAATAGAAATTGTGTCCTTCATATCAGTAAATAAGAGACTAGTCAGTTTGTTCTAGTTTCAGGAAGTCTAAAGTGCTTCTGTAGGTAATAATATGGGTTTTAATTGTAATATTAAATCTTAACAGTACACGAGTTATAAAGAGATAGATATAAACACAAGATGGCAGGGTTCCACCACTTTAAGTATGATAACTGCACAAAACATTTTTCACTGGTTATATATTTTTGATTTTTTTTTTTTTTGCACTTTTGAAAAGTGCCAAGATAAAACAGATGGCAAATTATTTTTTTTTTTTTTAACTGTAAGTCTTGTAACCCATTGCTTGTGACAGTAGTTGGCTGATTAAGGATTATAACCTGGGGGTGGGAAACTCCCTATGAAATTATTTTGCATAAGGATAGTAATCCAAAATGAAAATTTAATCAACATTATGTTGAGTCTAATACTTTGCATGTTACCAAAGTCAATTTAACCACCATTAACTTTTTCCATTGAAAAAAAAAACATGATACAGTATTTTATACTAAAACTACATGGTAATTATTTTGAGTGAAGAAGCTCAGCTGCGGCTGCTGTTATTATTATTTAAATTATAGGAGTAACAGCTAAACTGAATGGCGAATACAGTGCCATTCATTGTTACTGTTGTAGATGTTGTGGCCAAGTACTTGCCGTCAAGCCCCCGATGCCTGGAGCTGTTTGCTCGATACTTGCTCCCAGGATACACGAGTTGGGGCACCGAGGTGCTGAAGCTTCAGCAAATGTGCCTCTATCAACAGCAGAGCAGCTGAAAGTGGGATGTTCTTCAAAAAAATATTTTTATGCAATGTACAGTAAACCTTTTTTTTGATGTAAACTCAACTACTCAGTAAATACTGTGAGTTGGGAAACTGATATAGTTGCTTGAAGAAGCTTCTTTCTCCTCTGCAGTCCATTTTCCCAGGTTGGTAATGTCTGGAGTTGCAAACTTGTTAATCATTTTTGGCGTGCCCACGATGAATGTAAATGCAGAATGTCTGGACTATACAAATTTAGTAATCTAAAAGTTTTGATCTTCTTAAATTTCATTCAACTGACTAACAATTTTCGTACAACCCCTAGTATTCAACCATTATTTTGTGAAAGTTTTTTGACTGCATATTATCATGAATCATAACATATATCTACCAAAAAATAATTTTTAACTCCTGGTTGTTGAAAACTACTTTTACCAGTACAAGGATGGTTTGGAACAAATTTTATAATTACTTTGTTTGTTATTTGACGCGTGACGTCTGTGATTGACAGGGACGTCATGGTAGGGCTAGTTTTAGGTTTGTCTGTCAGAGACATGGCTGGTCGTCGAGATTGACTTATGGTTTGTTCACTGGAGCCCGGCTGGCATACAACCTGGGACACGTGACTTGGCGGCTTGGTACAAAGTCTGGAGTGTGCCGAATGACCTTGTGTATTACCGGCCTGCACACCGCAATTGGTTTCCCTCAGACGGGCTTCACCTGGGGTTGGCTCCTGCTGGAGTTTGTGCCCAGGCTCAAGACGAAGGTGGGGCTGTGGCGGGAGATGAGGAGGGCTGCTGGCTCGGCTGAGGTGGCACCACAGGTTTGCGAGACCCGGTGGTACTTTGAGTCCTTGGCGGAGGGTGACGACGACGAGATATGGTTCTTCTGCAGTCTTGAATGGGGGCTGAAATGAGTGGGAGGGAGCTGGGAGGTGAGGCCTCTCCAACTGTCAGGCAGCTTGAGCTCGTTCCTGGAGAGTTATGTTGAAAAGTGCAGTTGGGGCTGGGCTACAGCCCAAGTTAAGCTTGTAGTTGGTAGCTTCCTTTCTAATACGCAACCCGGTACCACTCCTATGGGTGTAAGGCATGTAGGTAGGTCCTATGGTTCTCCACGCAAGAGAGGAGCAGGCGTCGAGTACCCTATCTAAGTACTGAGCCAAGCCCGAGCCAACCAGAGTCATACCCGAGTACTCTAACCGGCGACAGTTCAGCGCAGTGGTTAGAACAGTGGGTTTACCCCGGGAGTCCGACAACAACGTGGGTGTGGACCAAAGGGGCTAGACCTCCAGACCCAGTCTCTCACTCTTTCTGGCGACAGTTCAGCACGGTGGATGAGTGAATGGACTGACTGACTAACTACTTTGTGGTTGTGACTTAATGACTGGAGCTCTACCGTACTGCACACCAGGTGCACAGTATGGGTGGCCGTCTAATGTGTATTGTTTTGACGTACATGCACCCGGTTAGGGGAGCCCACAGTCCTACACTAGGTTTGGGAATGCCGCGATCTCCTGCTCTTCCCTGATGGACTGACGTCTACGGAAGTTGGAGATACAGTCACCCTTAGTAATGAGTACTCGGAAGTTAATAGAAGATGTGTTTATTCCGAGAGCAATGACACGGTGGCCCGCACTAACTCCTAATTTACCAAGAACTGTAACTGAAGTTAACCTATGCAAACCAGGTGAAGAGGACCTGGGTCTGAACTAACATGGCAGATGTGACTAGGTAGCTATTATACTGGCTAACCGTAACTGACTCTATCCTTTTTGTCCAGAAAGGACTTTGGTACCACTCCCAGAAGGATAGTGGGTGTTAACTTCTTCGGGTGGTTTTGGTGAAGGTCTTGAAGAGCGTCTAGTAGGCCATGAAGACGTTGGTGTTAGCAGAGAGCTCCAGCACTGGAAGTGGTGGAGTGAGCTGCTGAGAATGAACTGCCGTTCTGCGGCTGTTCACGGACATATATTCCACCTGCCCGCGGGTTCTCTAAAGTGTGGGGGTGGCGGGGTGAGCTCCTCCTGTGGGCGGAGCTGCGTTCTCTGGTGCCATCTCTCGGTCGTAGCGAAAGCAGGCGTCTCTGTCATGCAGGGTTGCATCTACAGCGTGCGCTTAGCTGGCGCGCTAGGCTGGCTTCTATCACACGAGAGGGGTTGGCGTGACACCTGATAATAATGCGAACTAACTTGGCTGCCTTTGTCTGCGAGTGCTGCCGCGTTTAGAGGTGTGCTGGTAGACTCTGGATGTAAGTTGTTTGATGTTCACACCCTGCCTGGGTTACGTGATTCCATGTGCAGATGAGGCCACGCCATGTTTATATTTACTTATCGAAGAGCGTCACGCGTCAAATTATTTGTGTGTGATGAGTGATTAGAGATTTATATTACATAAGAGGCACAAATCACTTGCATAATATATCATAGCACTAAATACATAACAAATAAATACCCTTGTTCAATAACACAAAACATATTACTTCTCGACACTTCAAATAAGGATTGAATTAATAAGCATGGACCCTTGAGTGAGTGTGGGACTAGTGTCTACCATGAAGGGAAAAAAAAAATTTTAATTCATGTTTTGTTTAAAAAAAATTTTAATTCATGTTTTGTTTAATTAACTTGCAAAAAAAATAAAATGCAACAGTTCATTTAACATTTTGTAACACACAGCACAACATTAAACAAAGTCCTCTTGCTGCGTTATTAAATAAAATGTTTGTCATTCAAAGTGACAACTAATCTTCACTGAAGTGACAAAATCCTCTGAAATTTATTCATGGCTTTTAGTCTGTAGATACATGAAATTTTTAATTTCTCAAAGTACTCTTACGTAGAAGTCTTACCCAATTTATCTTAAACATTGAAATGTATTTGACTTTCGACTAAACAAACTGTTGCTCATATAAAAGTCAGGATTCTTCACAATCATTATTATTTAGTTCTCCCTTTTGTTGGCACTTTCCCACCAAAATGACATACTAAAATTACTTTACCATACATTATATAGGGCACTTTGAGATGCATCTTGTTCAAGAAGAATAAACCCAGAAACTCTGGAGACCCACTTCCCAGATTTTGGCACAAAACAGATCCTCCAATCATGGCCAGCATCCAATCCACATCATCCTAACATGATATCTGAACCAGACTGCCGTGACGTTTCTCCTGCGAGTTACATAGCCGCAGCCTCCAATTTCTGTGTTTTTGTTTACGTCGCATGCGAGCACTAATCTTTGACACGTGCAAACTCCCTTATATAATAGAAAATCATTTAAAATGTCTGTCAAAAACACATTTTCATACAGAATGACACATTTTAGAATCAGTTTCAACATATGACAATACTTTTGTTTACAAAAATACGTGTTCTTTTTTTTTGCACTTAAGGTAATTTTTAATGTGTGCCTAGCTGCCATAACAAATCATTAGATGGTGGCAAGGCATAAAAAAAAAACCTTAAACAACTCTTAGTGATAAATATTTACAAAATACACTGACCTTTAGAGAAAAACATAAACAAACAAATATTCTTAATTACTACAGTACTTCAACATACGTAGCCACGCATCAAGTGTGTACCCAAAGATATCAATTGCTATTTTTTTTTTAATTTTGTTACTTTTTAGTTGTTATAACTAGTGATGTACTAATTACACTTTGGTGATTATTATTACTGATATCAGTATTTTGGTACAGTTTGGATAAATAACAAACCCATTACTACTTGAATTAAAATTATATAAGTGGAACACTAAAACACATTCCAACACTGATAGGGTAACAATTATTCCTATATTACAGTAGAACCTCTCTATATTTACCCCATTTAAAGCGGCTGTCTTTCTATAACGACTAATTTTGAGGAACCATAAAAATTTAGGTGGAAAAATAAAAACATTTTAGGAAAATCTGCTGAAAAATAAATTTGGTGCACTTTTTCTGGTTGCTGCTCATTGCGTTTCTCTTGGTGAGCACTGTACAGGCCAGCTCATATCTAAAAATAGATATCCCCCTAGGCCGCTAGCCATTACCTATTAACTCCTCCACCCCTCAGGCAGTCAAATGTTTCCACGAGCAATGCGACTACCCTCAGTGCTTATCCTGCCAACTGTGCTCCCTTGCCATCTCACTTGACTTGTGTTATTACGACTTGGATTCCTCATGGGATTTGATCACTGTTCATTGACAACTTATTTAATTACACTACGTATTTTGGAACTTACAAATACGAACATCAATTTGATTAATATCGCGTATTGAAGGAGCCGGGATATTATGGGCACGACGGAAAAACACATTTCCAGCAATTCAGGATTACTTGTCACACCATGCAAACCAAATCTATACAATAGAGAAATCAAAACATAAACAAGTTATGCTATGTCAAGAAAGTTATGTTTTGATTTCTTTATTGTATAGATTTGGTTTGCAGGGTGAGACAAGTAATCCTGCTAGTGGATTGCTGGAAATGTGTTTTTTTTTTTTTTCGTCGTACTCGTGATAGTTGAGAGTAAGCTACAAGGTAGCTGGAAGCATGGGGGGTGGGGGGGGGGCAACTCTTGACTGAACAGCATAAGACTGATGCGACTTGAAAAAGTCTGTAGTTCATCGGGCAGTGTGATGTTTTGCGAGGCGAGACATGAAGTCGTATGTGGCTCTCAGGCAGAGTAACACCGGGCAAGTGGACTGGCGCGAGACAGCCTCGAACGAAGGTCTGCAGGGTTAATTATACTCAACTTATACAGCGCGGGGGTTGCTGGGTGTGGAGAGAGAGACGCGAAGGGGAGAAGAGAGTAACTAAAAGTGACGGAGACTTCCCCTCACGCGCCAGGCGCTGGAGGGGTAAGCGGTGACGTGATGCGAAGAGGGTTGGAGCGCAGCAGGCTACAACGGCCGGGACTCTTCTTAGGAGAGGGCTGTGGCGAGGCTAGATGAGTGAATGATGTCACTCGTGGCACACCTTGTGGCCAATGCTTTGCATCCTTCTTATGATGTGAGCCGCGCACCATATCATGACGTCAAGCTGACGCACGCACATACAAGTTTTGTGCTTTCCATTTTGCACAGCGTAAAAACATCATATATAAAAATATTTAATAGTTCATTGACTCGAACTTAAATGTTTTTCTTACTTAAGTACAAATTGAACTGTGTTCAACAAAACAATACATTTTTGCGTAGATAACACATTCAAAGAACAGTAAAACAAATTTTAAAATGTACAAATTATTTTATTAAATAATGATGCACATCAGTGTGCAATCTCATACCTATACAATTTGCATTTATCATCAGAATTTATTGTAACTAACAACAGTTACGGTGGCAGACTTTTGTTGAGGTATTTTTCAAAGTCCGAATCACATTTTGGAAATAACATGTATTTCAGGTCCTTCTTTAAACTATCTTGGTTGAATATGAATTGATACTTTAAAATGCATTTTACCACAATTTTTTTTTAGTGAGTTTAGAACTTATTTCATGATGGTATTAACAAAACATGTCTGGCCCTCCTGCACCATTTATGAAATNTTTTTAGTGAGTTTAGAACTTATTTCATGATGGTATTAACAAAACATGTCTGGCCCTCCTGCACCATTTATGAAATGATTTCTTAATTTCACACAGCCAAGATGTTTCTACTGTATTAAGTTCATGGCAGTATAGTCCACTGGGTATGAGTTCCTGTTGATTGTGGTTCAGTGTCCATTAATGCTGCCGTTNTTTTTAGTGAGTTTAGAACTTATTTCATGATGGTATTAACAAAACATGTCTGGCCCTCCTGCACCATTTATGAAATAATTTCTTAATTTCACACAGCCAGGATGTTTCTACTGTAGTAAGTTCATGGCAGTATAGTCCACTGGGTATGAGTTCCTGTTGATTGTGGTTCAGTGTCCATTAATGCTGCCGTTNTTAAGTTCATGGCAGTATAGTCCACTGGGTATGAGTTCCTGTTGATTGTGGTTCAGTGTCCATTAATGCTGCCGTTTGTTAGAGGGTTAGATATGCTGTTTCCTTCAGCAGACGTCCGGTAGCCATTGGGGTTCATAGTCTGCCATCGCCAGAAGTCCTCACCTGAAACAGTGTGTGAAATTATCAGATGTGCCCCAAAAACAACAGCTAATTTATCAAAATAGTTACTTAACATTTAAACAAACAGATTCTATTTCTCTAATGATAAATTAAGCTTGTCAAGAAAATTTCAATGATTTTATACAGCAAGTACTCTTAATGTGGACTATGTAACAAATAACTTATTAACGAATTAAAATAACAAAGATGTTTCAACCACGTTTTTATAACGTACTGTCATATGAAATATTTTGGCATTTGGTAACAGAAAATTTGATGCATTACTAGTTTAGGCATAATTTATAATGGTCACTTTAATTTCACTGGAATATAGTCCTTACAAATTGCATCACCGCCTTAAAAATTTGCAAATATTTTATAAGACTTTGTGCTAGTTAACTGATACAACCTAATAATTTCCCTTCTACCTTCTCGAGTTAAATCACACATTGTAAGTGGACTTTCACTACCAGAGGCTAGCAAATTTCATTAAGACCATAAATTTGTTATTAGTTGCATCATGCAAATAAAGACTACATTCCATTTGCAGCATGTGTGTGTTGTACCCTGTTGAGCTTCCCTTACACTAACATAACTTGTAATTTTGTCTTAGTACTTTGCAAATTTAGAGTTTTTTTATTATCTTCGTCAAAACTAATGTCTTGTCCGTCCTTGTTTGGAGCACCTCATAATTTCAAACTTNAGTTTTTTTATTATCTTCGTCAAAACTAATGTCATGTCCGTCCTTGTTTGGAGCACCTCATAATTTCAAACTTTTCCTGTAACATGTTAATATAAATTTTTAGTTATACGCTCGTCAAAAAAAATAGTTGTACCCACACGGAAGTGTCCGATCGTAGTGCTATTCGTAGGGAGGGCAAAATTCGCTAAGATCAAGAAATCATTGCATATTGAGACTGGTATGAGCAATATTTATTGCACTGAACACACATCTCTCAGAATGTATTTGATCCACCATGCTTCCGAACACATTTCGCCAGACATCGTGGTATGGAGTTGTAGAGTTCCTTAATGGTGTCCTGCAATAATCCTTCCATTCAGCTTTAATATTAGCTCACGGTTCCTGTAGAATTTTTCGGTAGGAATGGAGATGCGTTAGAGTGGCCAATAGCATCCCGCACATTTTCAATTGGGAATAGGTCCTGATGATGCAGCTTGCCATAACAGGGTATCCGTGGTTTTAAGGCACATTCTTTAGATGGCAGCAGTATGAGGAAGAGCGGTGCCCTGTTGGAATAGAACACTGGCGTGGGCATTCACAAATGGCAGGACCACTGGGTGCTGCACCCCACACCATGACACCAGGCCCACTGGACTTGTCACGTGACGACAAACTGTTTGTCTTGGCGCTGCTTACTTTCCCCTCCACACGCCGATGCATTCATCGTCGCCACCAAGACAAACGTGGAACACGTAGCCGAAGATTAACAGTGGTCCATTCTGCATAGGTCCACGACAGTTAGTCATGACACCGTTGCAGTCTGTGGTGTCGTTGATGCATCAAGGGCAGTCGTCGTAACTGTCTGTGTCCGTGTAATCCTGCGTCACACAGCCATCTTCCAACAGTACCGGCACTCTCAGGATGCTGCAAGATGCGCATCGCTGCTGCTGATTGTCTACAATCGTGGAGGTTGTCGGGACATTCTGTGCACGTCTGACAATCTGCCAGTTCTCCCTCTTTGTGGCTGGTGGCAGTCTCCCTGGTCCTGCTTATTGTGTGTGCATTCCATCCTCTATCCACTGGTGCCAACATGTCTGGTGTGGCGTGCAATACGGTAAAGTGGCCACCGTGCTTCCAACAGCCATACAACGCAACACCTTTCAAATGTGCTCAACTGTTTGAAGGGGTTTCTGATGTTGAACTCGTCTCCAAGATTCAAGGCACGGTACACTTTGAAGGAGTGCTACCAACACAACAGCACGAGTCAGAATGGAAAGCATGCACACTGGGATGATCTTATATAGTCCGGCAGGTACAGCGATAGGGCCCTCGTTTGCTGACGTGTGGCTACATGTGAAATGTTCATCATCTTCATGTCTCATATTGTCAAACCTACCAACCAGTTTTCATTCCTGTAGGTTGCTACTTGTGGGTGCAACTATTCTTTCGACAGTGAGTGTACATACAGACATTACCAGTTTGGTTTTTATGTTTTTGACTTGTTCTAAACCATCAAATTTCTGAACAACACTACAGGCTCCCTAGACTTTCTAACTTCACTTACTATAGCTGAACAGCAGTACTATAATATCCAATGAAGACAGTATTTAAAAAAATTGTCATTAGTGCAAGATCCTCATAGTAGGCCATACTATTGGGTATGAAATTCCACATATAANGGTATTTAAAAAAATTGTCATTAGTGCAAGATCCTCATAGTAGGCCATACTATTGGGTATGAAATTCCACATATAATTTGTGATTATGGCCCGTACTGACGTAACATTTTCATAGGCTTATAATTTAACACTGAAAGTTATGTACATCTACTACTAGAGTTCTTGAATGGATATACATAATAATGTGGTAGACACCATCGGGCCACTGAATAGAAATTTTTCTGCAATGTGTTAGTACACTGGGATTAGAATGTATGTACGATTAAATTCAGATCTAGAAAGTACGTAGAGAACTGATTGTAACAAATTAGCTTCAGCTTATGGCTCTGCAATTTATTGGCTGTTGAAACCCTGCTTAGGATTTACTTCTATGCCAATTGTGTATCCTTCCACCACATGCAAAATTAACATTGCCATGGACCTCATCACTTTATTCATAGTCAACCAAGTGAAACTGTACAATTGTTACGAACACAAAAATGCTACTAATATGCCAGTTCTTATTGTTATGAATAAAATATTAACAGATTTAAATAATACAATGTTAAGATATGGAACTACTTTTCCTTCATTACTCTTAACTTTAAAGTAAGCTTGCTAGTCATTGTGTCAAAGCACATGTAATTAAAAGCATGGATATTTTCTAAAATTTTATTCCTTAAGTAGTTGGCAGTTATGCCACTGATTATAGGGTTAGGGTTCAGAATTATTACTGTGTATAGTTCTCTGTTCATGTGTATGCACACAGTATTTTTTGAACTATTTGCAAGGAAAGTTAGTTGGTTAGACTAGAATCCTACCTTTAATAGATTACTCAAGCTTCTCCATGCCTGAACCTCTGTCTACCTATCTGTTTGAAAAGTTCCAGAAAAATAGGCATGTTAGTGTTTTGCATCACGTATTCTATGCGTACATTCCCGCGACCAACCAATGTACAGACATTACCATGCAAGGTAACCACCACCCTTCCACGGAAAGTCTCACCGACTTACACATCTGTTCCAAACTGTATTTTGCTTCCCAGCCTAACTCTTTGGCAGCGAGTGCACCATTGGAATACATGGAGACAATGTCACCCGTGCGCCGCGCCTCAATCTGGTAGGACACCGCTGTGTTTGTGACTTCCTCGAACGTGCGCAGCAGTTGCAGGACGGAAACCCCGCGGCCCGTGCCCAGGTTGTAGGTCTGCAAGCAAGCAAGCAGCAGCACGGTACTTACACATGTCGTGGACGTGGTAGCGGGGCGTCCAGCGCAGCTCCGACCGCGCCAGCGTCCCGTCGCAGACGAGACTGTCCACGTCCCCCACTCGCCGGGATCCCATTTGCCAGGCGACGGGTTTCCCCGTCACACGCGTGAACTCGCTAATAAGCTGCTTCACTGACAGCCCCGCTCCCAGACCTAGGTTGTAGAACTACGCACATTCTGGGATTACTTATACATCGTCATGCCTGGCATTCAGAAAGCTCAGGTGTAGCTACATGTTAAATTAACCTAATTTATCGTATGGTAAAACAGAACAAGCAGGATTTTAATTCATGCTCAAACTTCTTAGCAGAATAGTTTCCTACTGTGGTAAAACTGATGTACATGAAATGTAATGAGCTTAATACCTCCAGTTGCTGTTCCTTTACATTTGACTAAACATTTTTTTTTTTTCCCTTCACTTGATATTAATTCCATTACTTGCAGTCAATTTCCTTGTATTTTGTCTATTGATTTTAAATCACAAGAAATACCTAACTTGCTGACAATGANATTACTTGCAGTCAATTTCCTTGTATTTTGTCTATTGATTTTAAATCACAAGAAATACCTAACTTGCTGACAATGAATCAAAACATGTAGTTGGCAAAGTGTTATTTTGTCTTGTACAGACAAAATGTTCTGGGCAGCACTTCTCGATGCCCATTGTAGCATGCTAGAGGTAGAAGAAACATGGTACAAAATACAGAAAATGTTCATACTGTAAAATTCTGTAGAGAAATAATTACAATTTTAATTTGAGGAGGGATTAAAAAGATCAAATATACATCAGGAGGACTTAAGGCTCATATAACAATAAATTATCACTGTCTTCTGGCATCAAGGTACATAGTATGAATGATGAGTTGTCTGCTGACTACTACGATTGCAGTACTCTCTCACCCTCTATGTTAGATACACGCTTTGTGTGGTGTCTGATAATTTTGATTACATAGTGTACATGACTCGTTTTATTTGGCAGACATTCACCTTTTCAAGTGATTAATAATATTTCATGTAAAAAAAATGTGTGTGACTTTTGAGACTGGGGCAAATAAATACATTCGTTAAAATTTGCTTACCTTCAATAATTAGTAATTAAAAACAAAATTTTTTTTATTTTCACGTAAGCTTCGACCTGTGGCTGCAATGAGTTATGCAGTGCTTGGGCTCCGGGCGCTTACGCACTATTTGGCGACAAAAGAGGTGTTGAATATGCCCTTCCAGGGTATCAGTTTATTCACAAGACTGGCATCTATTGAAATTAATAAATACTGAATTTCAATAACAAATCTTCTGATTTTACTGCAAGAAACTACGGTACTGAAAATGGACTTTGCACTTGGCGAAACTTTGTGCTGGTAAATTTTAAAAAAGTCGAGTATGCCTTTTGGAGTATCATTTATTCGGAAGATNTGGTAAATTTTAAAAAAGTCGAGTATGCCTTTTGGAGTATCATTTATTCAGAAGATCTCTATTGAAATAACGTAAATATTAATTAAATATCATTTTGATTTTTGCACTAGAGACCATTCAATACAAACTTTGCAGGAAAAAAATGCACTTTAAACAAAAATTTTTGATATTTTATGAGCTCAAAATTGGTTTAATTCAAGAGGGTAGTAATTTCATTATGTTATTTATAATATTANATTACTTGCAGTCAATTTCCTTGTATTTTGTCTATTGATTTTAAATCACAAGAAATACCTAACTTGCTGACAATGAGTCAAAACATGTAGTTGGCAAAGTGTTATTTTGTCTTGTACAGACAAAATGTTCCGGGCAGCACTTCTCGATGCCCATTGTAGCATGCTAGAGGTAGAAGAAACATGGTACAAAATACAGAAAATGTTCATACTGTAAAATTCTGTAGAGAAATAATTACAATTTTAATTTGAGGAGGGATTAAAAAGATCAAATATACATCAGGAGGACTTAAGGCTCATATAACAATAAATTATCGCTGTCTTCTGGCATCAAGGTACATAGTATGAATGATGAGTTGTCTGCTGACTACTGCGATTGCAGTACTGTCTCATCCTCTATGTTAGATACACGTTTTGTGTGGTGTCTGATAATTTTGATTACATAGTGTACATGACTCGTTTTATTTGGCAGACATTCACCTTTTCAAGTGATTAATAATATTTCATGTAAAAAAATGTGTGTGACTTTTGAGACAGGGGCAAATAAATACATTCGTTAAAATTTGCGTACCTTCAATAATTAGTAATTAAAAACCAAAATTTTTTTTATTTTCACGTAAGCTTCGACCTGTGGCTGCAATGAGTTATGCAGTGCTTGGGCTCCGGGCGCTTACGCACTATTTGGCGACAAAAGAGGTGTTGAATATGCCCTTCCAGGGTATCAGTTTATTCACAATACTGGCATCTATTGAAATTAATTAATACTGAATTTCAATAACAAATCATCTGATTTTACTGCAAGAAACTACGGTACTGAAAATGGACTTTGCACTTGGCGAAACTTTGTGCTGGTAAATTTTAAAAAAGTCGAGTATGCCTTTTGGAGTATCATTTATTCGGAAGATGTCCATTGAAATAACGTAAATATTAATTAAATATCATGTTGATTTTTACACTAGAGGCCATTCAATACAAACTTTGCAGGAAAAAAATGCACTTTAAACAAAATTTTTTGATATTTTATGAGCTCAAAATTGGTTTAATTCAAGAGGGTAGTAATTTCATTATGTTATTTATAATATTANTTTTTTGATATTTTATGAGCTCAAAATTGGTTTAATTCAAGAGGGTAGTAATTTCATTATGTTATTTATAATATTACACCTTGTAAAATTGGAGGTGTACTGTATTACACTGACAGTGAAATATGACCACTTTTAAAAATGTACCAAGTGGGCTGCCACTTAAATAGAAAGTCTAAATGAGCGAAAATCAGTAGGTAAATTCCACACTGCAAGTGATTTTGTAGAAAGGAAATTTGTTGGTGCCAGAAGGGCATATACTTGATACGAACTTGTCTGCTTGGGTGTTCCAGCATGCAGCAGTGAACAACACATTGTTTGGAATGGTTGATTGCCCTTTGTGGGGCACTGATGAATACGTAACGAAACTGACCACACGTACCATTATTTGACTTCCGGGTGCAAGTCTGCTAATACAACATATGCAATCTCATTGTGTCGACAGGTGGTCACATGCACGGCACTTCCAAGCGGTACTTTCCGTTTACGCATGTTATTAGCACTTTAATAGCATGTGTTGTGGAAGGATGCTTCAGTGAATTTCGAGACAAATTCCAGCTTCTTCTGTAGTCACCTGATTTCCCACGTTTAAAAATGAATGTGGGTTAAACTGTGTGCTTAACTGGTGGATGTGCTGTCTTTATTTCAAATAGTTTTAGAATACGTTGCACACTATATTGTAGAGCTATACAATATTACTTTCACAATCATTTTAGTGTGTGCTAACTCTCAATTTCGATGCACTGTACTGCTCCTTTAAATAATAAAAAAAAATCAGTAAATGTATCACAGCTGTATACAATACATAAAGTAAAGCCTCTTGACAGAATTAATGTAGTCGTCTACTTGGTGCGTGAATTGCATCAGGGGCATGTTCGAAATGAGTTTTTTGATGAAACTATTAAATATGTTTTTTTGTATGTAAACAACCTAGAAAAGGATCAGATGGTACTTTCAGGATATCACACATGCTATAAAATTATTTTGGAGCCCTCCACTNAAACAACCTAGAAAAGGATCAGATGGTACTTTCAGGATATCACACATGCTATAAAATTATTTTGGAGCCCTCCACTTTTATTAAAATGGTTTTTCCAAACAGCTTGTAACATTGAAGTTTTTAGGGGTTTATGTTTGACATTGATCGTAGATATTTCAATTTTATATGATTACAGAGTATGTGCTTGTGTTGTCACTTCTTTTAATATCATTTCCAAATTACACTTTATTATACGAGTTAACAGTATAATCTTTGGTTATTTTAATACTTTATTGACATAGGGATCATGTGTAAATATTTTTCATGTGTTTCTAGACGGTATTCAGTATTGTATTTATTATTTTTCATTTTGTTCTTAGAGGGTGGTCAGCATTAAATGTTTATTAAACAAAAGTACTAAATAAAACTATCTTGGTTGTCTCTCGTCTCACCATTGCTGATTGGCGGAGATATGTGCCATGATCAGATGACAGCCAATTAGAGAACAGGAGACAACATAAGTAAGGCAGCAGTAAAATAGAACAAATTTTTTATTGCAGATTAATGCTCACCACCTCCAAAGATGGGCGTGTTTATGTAAAAAGAAATATTATTGAGAAATAAGTGCTGCAAGATGTTTAAGTTTATTAATTGAATATGTAAAACTAGTAATAATTATTAAATTTGATTTTGAGAAGATAAAAATAATGGTTGAATTTGTTTGAGATGAATTAATAATTTGTGTAATGTGTTGGAGAAGATGAACAAAAATAAAAGTAAAATGGTGAAAAGAATTTTGACTTGCTAATTCTACCTAAGTTCTTCATATCTGACTCTATTGAAATGTTACTAAACGGCATCCAACGTGATAATTTTACATTTGTGATTTGTATGAAAAGTAACTTGCTGCATCTTAAATCAAAACATACTGTCCGGACACAAATAAAACTACAATCGGAGGAGTCTGTATTGAACTTTACTCCTCCTTGTCTCGTATAACTTGGCAAGATCTTGACGGTCAGGGAGTGGCAACTTGATGTATACGAAACAAACAACGCGTCATTTACAAAATCCTGTATCAGCTGATCCATGAACAAATGAAAATTACTATTCTGTTGGCTATTCTGACTCCGCTGCCGATGCACACCAGACAAGCAGGAAATATGTAGATAAGAAACAGTTCCTAGTTTAATTAATACAGGTTATTTTACGTGGTCACAAAACAGCTGCTGTTAGTGTTACAAACAAAACTTTGTGCCAAAGTAGTAATGCAGAAGTCTTCAAAATGAAATTTAAATTAAAACAGTTCGTATTCAAATGAAACGCAACTNGTGCCAAAGTAGTAATGCAGAAGTCTTCAAAATGAAATTTAAATTAAAACAGTTCGTATTCAAATGAAACGCAACTCCAAACATTGGGAGTATGTCATATCCTGTCACCATGCCATCCATACATAATTTATTAATTCTAAAAGTCTACAGAAACATTGCAGGGTATTGTTTAATTATTTTTAAAATAATTTGACGAAATATATTTCAAACTCGTTTCGTTTCGGGCCAGTAATGGGAGAAAAGTGAACTTTTAAACAGACGAGATCAAGAGGCAGGCCAATGTGCTGCTACCTGTTGAGCAACACGCCCTGCCACGCCATCTGTCAGCGAGCTGCCAAACACTACTAGCCAGAAAAAATAGCTTTCTTGTGTGAAATAACAAATTAATTTTTTTCGTTTCGTGTTTTGTTTAACTGTATTAATAAAAAGAAGAAAGTGGGACATGCATGGGTAGTTTTTAAGCAATTCTTACGTTATTCAACGCCACATATTTCCAACTTGAGCTGTATCAGTAATCGCAGAATAACTGTTTTGCAAAAGTCGCTGGTGAGTTGTTTGTTGGCGAATGAAACTGAAAGTGTGTTGTCAAGTAAGTTCCTCACTTTACTTTTATTTCCAGTCTTAACATATTAGCTTGTTGCGTGATGCTTATTTGACGTATATATAAACAGGACTTCGTCTCATCTTTACGTATCATCACGTTACCCCAGGAAGGGTTTGAACCCCAAAACAACTTGCTACAAGAGCCTACCATTACGCCCCTAGACGCGGGGGCACCCACAGACATGTCATCAGCCAAGATCGTTTCGCACCTATGTCAGATGTCACGCCAACCCACTCACGTGTGAGAGAGGCTAGCCAAGCAGTCCAGTTAAGCGCCTAAGCTCGCACAGCAGAGGCAACCCAGCATTACAGAGATGCCTAGTTCTACCACGGACCGAGGGATCGCGTTAGTGAGTGCAGCTCTGCCCACGGGAGGAGGAGCTCTCCCCCGTCACCCCCGCACGTCAGTCGAGCCCGCGCAGACAGGTGAATATATGTCCGTGCACCGCCGAGAAACAGCAGTTCGCTCCACCACCTCATGTGCTGGAGCTCTCTGTTGACCCCAACGTCTTCGAGACACACCAGAAGCTCTTCAAGACCTGCACCAGCAACCCGCAAAAAAGTCTTTGAACCCCTTGAACAGCCTACCCTTCTGGTAACGGCAACCGCACTATCCTTCTGGTGGTGGCCCTCGGAAGTCCTTTCTGGACAACTGCACTGAGATAGTTAGGGACAGTTAGTATCATAGCTACCTATCCATATCTGCTCATGTTCAGTTTAGACCCAGGTCCCTTTAACCTGGTTAACGTAGTTTACTTCCATTCAGTTCCTGGTTAGTTAGGAGATACTACGGGCCACCTTGTTTATTCCTCACGGAATAAATACATTTTCTAACAAACCTCCTAGTGCTGATTCTAGGGTGACTCTGTTTATACCCCCCGTAGATGTCTGCCCAGTGGAAATCAGGAGACAGCGTCTTTTACAACCTATTGCAGAACCTAGAGTAGGACTGCGGGCTCCCTTAACCGGGCGCACATACGTCGCAAACACACTGGACGGCCACCCGTACTGTGCACGTGGTAGAGCCACAACCACTAGCGACACAATCCACAAGGCGGCTAGTCAACCAGCCCAGCCGACTCACTTCATCCACCTCGCTGAACTGTCACCGGAAGGAGTGATAAGACTGGTTCTGGAGGTCTCCCCACCTTTGGACCTACACCCAACGCCGTCGTCGGACATCCAGGGTAAACCCACTGCTCTAACCACCGTGCTGAATTGTCACCGATCGGAGTAATCGGGTACGACTCTGGTAGGCTCCGCCTATGTTTGGTTATACACCTAGCCAGGGATCATCGTCGCCTGCTCTCCTTTCGTGATGCCGACTTTAGCACCTACATGTATGCCTTACAGTGGCAAGCTAGGAAGGCAGTTACTGCCTCCGAATTCAACTGGAGCTGTCACCCAGTCCCAACTTCACTTTGCAGCATAAACCCCCAGGAACGAGCTCAAGCCACCCGCCAGTTGGAGAGGCCTCACCTCCCAGCTCCCTCCCCCTCTTTATTTCAGCCCCCAATCAAGACCAACGNGCCACCCGCCAGTTGGAGAGGCCTCACCTCCCAGCTCCCTCCCCCTCTTTATTTCAGCCCCCAATCAAGACCAACGTCTGACTGCACCTGGTCGGCACCGACTTCCATCAAGGACACCACGTGCCGCTAGGGATCGCAAATCCCTGGTTTCAGAGAAGCCGGACCAGCATCCCTCAGCGGGCACTCTTCAGCACCGACAGCAGCAGAGCAAGGAGCTACCCAGGGCCACATTCAGTACAGGTAAACCCTTGGCAGCGTGCCAACCAGTACGCAGTACAGCTATGCCCATGACTGGACTTTGTGCCATGCCGTCAAGCCACGCGCCGTATCTTATATACTGACTGGGGTCCGGTCAGCAGTCAATAAGGTCAGCCAGTTAAATCACCTTTGTATCTAACCGGCACATTAAAATTAAAACCTTGCCCGACCATGATGCCGTCAGCCACCAAACATCACGCGTCAAGCTGTAACGTCCAAAGTGTAATAAAAACTACAATTACCATCTCGCAAATGTTAACTCAAAATCGCTGTCTCTAATAAATTAAAGAAAGTTTTACAAATATTGAATTTTTTGCAATGTTTTATTTTTTACTTTTATAACCCAGGAATTTTTTAGACAGATGTCAGTCTATAAGTACCTAAAAACCTTTTTTAGCATTACAATGACAAGTGGATTAGCTGAGAGCATGTTAGTAAAATATACAGCCGCCACACTTGACGCACCAGCTGATGGCGAAAGGATAACAATAAGTAACCATTGGCGCTACTTTCATCACAATCTTGCCAAGTTACACGAGAGAGAGAGAATACAGACTTTCCATCAACAAGATTACAGGGTCGCCGTTTATAAAGTCCCATACATTTGTGCACCAAAATAATAACACTGCAAGTCNCATCACAATCTTGCCAAGTTACACGAGAGAGAGAGAATACAGACTTTCCATCAACAAGATTACAGGGTCGCCGTTTAAAGTCCCATACATTTGTGCACCAAAATAACAACACTGCACGTGNCAAGTCAGTTGTTACCTTGCACGTAGGGGCAATGGCGTACTTTTACGCTACAGTGTCGCCCTTATTGCTCCGTTGCTTCAGAGTCTCAAATGCAAAAATAGCTGCAGGTAGGCCACTGCCCTAATGGACGAAATTTGTTGCTGCACTAATTTTTGTTCTGAAAGGTTGCTTTTATTTATTGATGGAACTGTTATTAAATCCTATTAAAATGTCACTGATAGAAAGCTTCAGAGGTTGGCAGGTATGATAGTTATGTTTCAGATCCTGACATCCAGCCATATTGATTACAATGTTTGTTCATTTAGGGAGATAATCATACAGGAGCAGTATACTTGGTGACCTAGTTAAAGTCGGACTCTTCTGCACAAAACCATTAACAAGAAAGACATGTGGAGAAAATAGCCTAATATTGTGATTGAAACTAAAATGGGCCGAGATATTCTCTTCGACAGAAGGGCGACGTACTAAACGGTGACAGTGAAGTGTATTTTATTTTGTACGCTAGCATGGTATACAGATTTTTTTTACAGTTATGTACAACGTACTGCCTTTATTGAAATTTGGTGCACGGTAGTTTTGAAAATGTTTCTTGTTATGTATTTTATGGTGCGCAGTGATTTTGGTACTTCACCTCGAGCCACACATTCTGGTTTACCGGATCACCCCACTGCAATCAGTCCACTGAACGTAAGGTTTACTGTGCGGTTATAACTCTAATATTACAAGATGATTGCAATCATCTGTATAGGGTAACAATCTGTCTTTTTCATAATTTATTAATTCACAGGATATTTATAAGCCAATTTCCTGCTGCCGCTGCTTATGTTCGAGAACTCTTCATCCTTGCAGACATTTGTGCTTTGATACGTACCAAACTCGTTCTTTTTCTCAAAAATTCCATTATATCTATGACTTTACTCTAGTTCTTTACACTTGTGCTCCATATCCTAGTCTCTTTTGGGCTTTCCTACAATTGATCGTAACATGTTAATCTGTGTTGGAATGCCGCTAATAGTGTTACGGTGTAGTACCCNATGGGCTTTCCTACAATTGATCGTAACATGTTAATCTGTGTTGGAATGCCGCTAATAGTGTTACGGTGTAGTACCCCATTACTCCCCATTTATTATCAATGCCAAAATGTATTCCATTAGTTATTAACTTGATTGTACATATTGTAAGTAATGTAAGTGGTCATACATCAGTGTCTACCGAGTGTTTTAAGCCCTACTTGTTGCTCCAAAATAATTATAATTTGCATCATTAAAGTTTTTTTTACAAAGCTAACCTTAGGGTTTCATAAAACATTAACAACAAAATATGAAACACTCAGAATGAAACAAAGTGAGAGCTTTGCACCAATACCGGTTACTGCAGTTTCTTGGCTAGCAGTAATGTGCAGCTGAAGAGAAGACTTGAGTACTGCGTACAGTTCGCTTTACCTTTAGCCTGAGGTGTTCTTTCTGCAACTTGGCCAGGGCTGCCACATGCCCAGAGGCAAGGTCCATCACGTGGATGTAGTCTCGCACACCTGGACACACAAAGCAACTGTCGTGATTCTGCCGCAGGCTCTCATGCGGCTGCCGCTGCACGTCTGTGCATAATTCCTTACCTGTTCCATCCACCGTGTTGTAATCGCCGCCGTATATCGTCAAGGACGGCTTCTTGCCGATGGCTACTTGAGCCATGTATGGCATGAGGTTTGTGAATGCTTTGGTGGGATCTTCTCCTATCAGGCCGGATGGATGGGCCCCCACCGGATTGAAGTACCTCAAGGATATAATGTTCCACTTCTGAAAAATAACACGACGCAATACATTATCCATGGTTTTTTTTTTTAAATGCACACAGCGTTTGTCATCAGTCAAAATACTTAATTACTGGTATTATCTACGACTACGTACCGTAGTAGATTCGTGTTGCTTACTTTTACCTTATCGTGCACTACGGATTTTTTGTGTATTTTTGAAGAGGTACCTGGTAATGTGTGATCTTTTATAAGCACTTAAGGAAGTACGAAGTATTATAACGGCATTCAATGAATTATGTGCGNAAGTATTATAACGGCATTCAATGAATTATGTGCGCTTTACTTGGTATATGAAACCGATACAGTAGAAGTATTATACTCTCTTTGCTGCTCACAAAACATTTTGTAACTAGTAGCCAACTTTTGGTGGAATCCCAGATCGACTAGCTGACTGTATAATAAAATTTCATGTTAATAAATTAAATGCCACTTCCAATCACATGTGACCATGTGTGTTGCGAAATGGCAACAGATCATTAAAGATGTGCATCTTTGTATGTTCTTGTTATTTTAATATTTTATTTTATCAGAAGGAAAAAATTGGGCACTGGACGATGAAACCATTCAAGTTTGTTCTTATTTTGGTTGTGCTGATTTTTTTTATTTAAACTATTTAGAGAAAGACTGGTAGTTGTGTTCCAAGTATAACTGTATTAAATTTGTTGGTGTAGTTTTTGGAAAAATTATATTACTGTTCTGTATACTGAAATAACTTACCTTTTCTGCAAATGAAATATCTTTGAGCATTTCTTCAATAAAATATTTAGTGCGGCCATACACGTTGGTCACATTTCCAGTAGGATGATCCTCTGTAATTGGCAGATGTTCTGGATCACCGTACACTGTACAGGAACTGGAGAACACGAGCTGGTAGCAGTCGTGATCCTTCATAACCTGTCGGCGACAACCTCAAATTAAGAATGTACAACGTAATTACAATATTTATACACTCAAAGCACTAATTTGCAGTGATGGAATCGTCCTGAGTAAAATTTCATCCAAAATATTAAGTAAATATTGTGAATTTTATTTTCATTTACAGAACTTATTTTTGCATCAATGGTAGTTCATGAAAGAGCAACTTCTTCTAAGCTTCCACTGAAACAAATGAATTTCTTCTGCTAAGGGAAAATTAACCCCTAAATAGCTTTCAAAATTTTCTCAAAAGAAGTACACTGTATCAACAAATAAAAGGTGACAGGGTGTCAGGAGTGGGTAAAAAAAAGTGTTGGAAATTTGTGGCGACAGATTTTTGGAAGGTTTATTCAGGTTCATTATGATCATAAAGGCGCCAGCTCGGTCGAGCAGAGACTTCTCTAGGGGCAGGCCCCGTTCACTCGCTTGGCTGCTCCTAGACTCACCCCGCGCCTTCAACGACGTATTATTGGAAAGTTATACCTGTCGGTCTGCCTGCCTAGATAGGATGTAGGCCTCCTCACACGCCACTCGAGACTGTTAAAGTGATCGTCTCACACGCCAAAACACCATACAGCCATGCATGATCGGGGGTGTTGTGCACCAGTGGGTAGAAGACCCTAAATTACGTAGCCATGAGGCGGCTGGCAGTGAAATAAAACACCATCTACCAAACAGTCCTTTTTACTAACTGCAAAAATTCCTCGTACGAGGCATNAAGTTATACCTGTCGGTCTGCCTGCCTAGATAGGATGTAGGCCTCCTCACACGCCACTCGAGACTGTTAAAGTGATCGTCTCACACGCCAAAACACCATACAGCCATGCATGATCGGGGGTGTTGTGCACCAGTGGGTAGAAGACCCTAAATTACGTGGCCATGAGGCGGCTGGCAGTGAAATAAAACACCATCTACCAAACAGTCCTTTTTACTAACTGCAAAAATTCCTCGTACGAGGCATGTACGTGTTCCAACAACTACGGCGTGTTGGCAACCTAAGCTGTTAAAATGGCGCGAAGCCAATGAACAATTACGATGTTTTGAGCTGGTGGGATGTGGGGGTGGTGCTGCCTTTGTGTGACAAAAAATAAACTACGGTTCCATAATAAGACTGACTATTGAGGCTACAAGGTGATTAATGCAAAAAGTGATGAAGGCCCAGAGGCACGCGACGCTTGACCACCCCCGGCAGCGCTCAAAAACCAACAGAAGAAAATGGCAGAGGTCCGCCAAGATCCAGCCCAAAAGCGCGGGAGAAACACAAGAAACTACAAAACATATTTTATAAGAAGAACAAGCACACTAAGACATCATGACCCTGAATCACAAAACAAATGAATACTTATTGATTAGCTTTGACAAACAAATTACATGAAAATATAAAAATGTGTAAGTTAAGCAATGTGTTGTTAAAAAGCTTCTTGGCTGTCTCTCTCAGTCTGTTGCCTTGGGGGAGTGTGGGTAGCCATGCCTGAATGACTATAAAACAAGGAAAATTCTTTATCAGAATTATTTTAGTTGAAATTGATAATGGTTGTACTTTCAGAAACATTGCCTGGGTGTCGGGGTGCACTCGCACATGCACACACAGACACGTAACACGTGAAGAGGCGGCGCATGAAGAGGGTTTCTGTAGCCGTTGTGGCCCCCTCGCTGCATTAATTTCCCCGGTGGCAACTTTACTGGGGGTTGTTTGGTGATTGTGGTCGGCCCGAATTAATACGCCCTCGAAAGTTACCTCTGGCAGTGCCTCGGATGTAGTGCAGGTAAGGTGCTCTCTTAGTACACCGCGTCAAGGTAGGAGTCGTGGAGGTGTAATATCACGTTCAGGCAGACTCCCCTCAGTAGAGGGCACGTCGCAGGTGAAGCGGGACGAACGGGCCAAGGGAGGGACGCAGCATGCGTCAAAGGATGCACTGCATACGTATTGATCCATAATGGTGATGCAAAAAGTGAACATGTGACACGCCAAGCTAAACCAGTTATTGGGGGGCAGTTGTAGCCAACATTATTTTAATGATTAAATATATTTATTTCACAAAAAGATTTTTGCATTGATAGACATCACTAATATGTTACAATTATGGGCCTGTGTCTAATATAGTATCAGTTGTATGTTTGGTTACTAATCCTAATGTACTTTCTGTACTCCATTTGTACTCTAATTGGCAAGAAAAATATTTATACGAAGCTTGTTTACTTTTATACATACCTCAAGAAGGTTGATGGTTCCGATTATGTTGTTCTTGTAGTACAAGAGTGGCACTTGCATGGATTCTCCCACAGCCTTCATGGCTGCAAAGTGGATGACACAGTCAATTTTGTGCTGATGACAAAAGAAATTGTACCACATTAACGTATACAATTATTGTTAATTTAATAAATTTTGTATTTGACAAAGACTTTTCCCCAGTAACACAATTACTGCCGGAATAGTCTGGAACTGCAAAAACCTAATCATACCACAGAATAACATTCAAAACTTAATTTTAATTTATTTATTCACACAAACTATTTTTTTTGTAATATAACGCAGGGCAGCGCCGTGCCTTCCAGACCATTTGCCATGCCACGCGTCCATCGCATCAACCTGCACCAGTGTGCCCTCAGTACACTGTGCAGTGTAGTGCGAGTGCAGAGTAGTGCCGCGCAACTTCATACCACTTCCGCACACATTCATTATACGGCTATTTAAGATCAAATAATTAAAAGCAAAATNCCCCCCCCCCACACACACACACACACACACTCCTCTACTGGGGAGTTGATGGTGCGTTATGATGGACTCCGCACACATTAATTACAGGGCAATTCAAGATCAAATAATTGAAAGCAAAAGAAAGACACACTAGGTGTATGGATGTCAAAGACGCCCCAATTAGTGTTTCGTTGCTTTAATTATGTTTATTTGAAAATTCAGCCTGAATAGGTCTACTTCATTCCGACGTAAGTGTCAGGCATAGGGTACGCCTGGTTTTCCTGTCCAGAGGAGCTCATCCAACAATTGCACCAAGGGACTGCGAACGACCCACCGTACCCTGAGATCATCATCAGCAGCCCCGCAATCGACACCGCCAGCCGACGTGTCTGGTACCTAGCCGGGTATCCAACTCCAAACCCACCTAACAATGTTTTTCACCGCACCTCAAAACTTCCATTAACCCAACACCACCCAGTCAACAACAGGCGTTAAATTGGCGCCCTTCCGTGTGGCCGTTTCCTCCTGTAAACTCTCATTGCTCAACATTTTTTGCGTGCAATTAAAAGCCCAAGTTTGTGGCGAATTCTTATTCCAACTATCTATGTCCTAAGCAATTTAACCGGCGTTAAATACTTATTTAAAACTAGTAAGTTGTTTTTTATTTCTGACAAATTGGTACAGATGATACAAAAGCAATCAATGTTTCCCCATTTCCTTTTTTGAAATTGTATCAAAAACATCTTTAAATCATATAATACAGTCAATTTCATCACGCTTCTAATGGTTTTAAACATGTCCCACTTCTTAAATTGAAATTGAGTCAACAATAAGTTCTAAGAATAGTTTTCTTGGCAAATTTTATTATTTTTTGTGCTACTGGTCAAGTCATTGAATGAAAACAATCCATTTTCACAATCTCTTATGTTACTTAGCATTCTGTACATGCACAAAAATCTCTTTGCTATTTGCCACAGGATCTTGGGGCAAAGTAGCAGAGTCTATTCCCGAAATGGTTCAGAGGCTACAGAATGGAGGTCTGTCCCTTGAAGCCTTTCTGCACATTACTACACACATGGGAACCGTATCACTGCATGCTCGTGGGACAGGTGGCAAGCAGAGACTAACCACACCCAAGCCCTACCTTTCTTAAGGCCAGAAATTTTAATAAATGTCTTATTTATTACGCACAACAGTATGGAAAAAAATCTTGGATCTTCATGCTGACCAATATGGCAAAGTATCCAATGCCAAAATACAAATGGATTTTAATTTTTGTAATAAAAGAGTAGTCTTTTTAAAACGAAATTACTTTTTTTTTCACTTGGTTTTTGGTAAACATTTTCAAAGTCGTACATGCAACTTAGTGGAACTGTGCGTACATTTCAGACACAGTAATACTGCACACTGTCGTTCATTGCTGGGAGCCTGGTTCCCTGTCAAAGTCTTCCGCAACCACACTTGTTCCCTAATGGGGTACGTATGTACGTGAGGCCCCGACAACAAAGGACTGAGCTACTCTCCGTCAGCACAGACACCTCCAGCTAACGCGACAGTTGACCGGACGCACAGATGCAGTCGCGTGTCTTTCCTGCCCTCCCGCATCGTTACCAAGACCCGCACTCTCGGGTCTGCCATCGATTCAGCTGAAATGCTGTATCCTCATTTCTAAAGTCTGTTCGNGATTGGTGATTGGTCACTAGAGAAAACCCCCAGTAGGGATTACATGTGCTCCTACTTAAGTTTCCATAACAAAAGTGGGTTTTACATCGAAGCGTCCACTACCACGGTATAAAATAATTTATTTACACTGAAATTCTGGCTTTGGGATCCAAGTTCCTGACCACTCAGTTGTCCAATGCCCTGCCTAGTTGTAGGGCATAGGTACCAATACTTCCTTCCCCAGCAGCAAGGATTCCAGGCGACATGAAGTTGTGCCTGGCATAGTGTTTTTTTGGTTCCAACCAGAAGGGGTTGCCGCACTGCCTTGAAACCTCAAGCACACAGATACCTTCCTTTCAACTACAGGAAGTTTGTGATCCTTTCAGAGATCCCATTTAACTGCCAACAACCTGTGCCCCCCCTCCTCCACCAATTCTCCCTTCTAGGTTGCTGTGCCATTCATCTTGTTAGATAAGACCTTACCCAACACAACACACAAGCAATTGTTCATTTATATGTTAAAGGTGAAAGAAATTTCTCTCACCTCGCCAAAGATCTTGCTGAGTTTGGGCTTGTCTAGCATATCGCACTGATAAAAGTGGACTCTCTTTCCTGTTATCGTCTCAACCCTTTGCAGGCTTGGAGCTTGACCCTTCTGATCATACACAGAGTTGGCGAAATTGTCAATCGCCACAACGTCGTAACCTGCCTCCAACAACTCCACAATGCAGTGGCTGCCAATGTAACCGGCACCTCCGGTCACAAACACGGTCTTCCATGTTGGCATCGCTGCAAACCTGCAACATAATCACCATTCAGTTAAAGTGCTGTTGTAATGAAGCACAATTTTTAATTAAGACAGATAAGTTAAAATATTATATAACCTATTAAATCTAGTAAACTGACAAAAAAANGAAGCACAATTTTTAATTAAGACAGATAAGTTAAAATATTATATAACCTATTAAATCTAGTAAACTGACAAAAAAAATATGCTTGTAGTATACAAAATATATAAAATTTAATTTCTCAGTGTTAAATTTTGAAATCATGTTAATGGGCTTTGTTTTTATTTGTATACCACAAGCGCATAAGAAGTACTGAATCTTAAGTTTAGTGGAACCACGAGTTACGCGAACACATGTACACATGGATGCAAAGTTGTGTATAAGCTAACATGATCCTATATACAATATAAACCATGTTGACAAGAGTTCATAATTATGTTTTACAATGTAAAATTATGTACTACAAGTAGCATCTGTACTTTGTTACCACTTCTGAGATAGGATCAGCATGGATGCACCAAAACAGTGGTCACAATTTGTGGAAGCTACGGCTATCGTGCAGCACGCACTAGCAACCTTCCAACAATTGTAAGTGAGTGAAGAGATTTGGGCGGCTCTTAACAGCGAGGTCTTGAGAGCCGATGAGGGTGATTGAGGCGAGTATGGAGCAGTGCCGGAATGAAAGGACGGGGGAACTGGAGATCCCTGAGAAAACCCACCGACCACCATCCGGCACGATTCCCTTATGCGAAAATTCGGGAGTAACCCGGCCGGGGATTGAGCCCGGTTTGCCTTGGTGGGAGGTGAGCAGGCTAACCGCTGAGCCACTGTGGCCCCTTTCGACTATAGTGTTTTCTCCTGAAATAGATAGAGTGAAAATATGTTTTACTATATTAGTTTCCAATTTTTCTGCACCTCTATATTTTTTGAGAATGGTGAAAGCAGTTCACGTGATTGTAACCAACAAATTTTTTTCCCTTGTTGCTTGTTATTTTTTAAAGGCATGTGGTATCCTGAGTAAAAAAAACTAATCAGACTTTTCATTTTTGCAATAATTTTTTTCCCCCTACAGGCCTACAGCAAATATTGTACAGTAAGGCATATTATGCCCTTCTTAGAACAAAATGTTAGTAAAACCTTGGAGAAGGGGAGCTTCTCGACTCCTCTGGGGACCCGGGCCCATTGCTGCGGCAGTGCTGACAACACAGCCTTGTATGGGCTGTGTGTGTTGTTAAAATGAAAATTCAGAGTGTAAAGGTTGTGCGCCATGTAGACAGTTCCGGTTACCTGGTACAAGGACTGTGAATACACTACAATTATCCATGTTGCCGAAATATGTTGCAGTTACTCCCGAATGTAACTATGAAATATTTAACTGAAACTTTCATAAAACTAAAAAAAAAACCAGTGTGTCACGAACAGTGTGCTGTTCTGTCTGATGAACATTGACATGTCGTCACGACTAAGGGTCCAACGTCATGACAGGTACGGCACAGCTGTGTGATGGCTGGATAAATAGAACGTTCTTGTAACTAATTGGAGGATAAAAGTGTCAACGCTCATATATGACATCGTACTGTAGCCACGTACAAAAACAACCCACTCAGAGAACAAATGGGCACATCCAGTGGGCAAAGCACTGCTGGAAGAGCAAAAAATGGGGTAATTATTAAGAATGTGGGGCCTTTTAGAAAAATGGGAAAAACGAATTTCATGGGGGCCTCACGTAACATGCAGTAGATACCATGAAATATGGCAAATTTTCTACATGCTACCAACTTGTGCAGTTAAACTTTTATTAATTTAGATATGGAATTCACTTTTAGTTACATTAAAAGTTATTCACTTTCAAATTTCAGTATCCCAAAACCAAGCTGCGGAAGCTGAACAAATGGAAGTTCCTCTTAAAAGATAGTACAGTACTATTCTAGCTATAGGCTGATCACGGTTAACTGAGCACTTTTGAAATCAACCTTTGAAAAGTGTCACTGCCCTCTACCTGCATAGGCCCTATATTTTAACACGCACACTGATTGGCACACACCCAGTTTAGTTGGTTACGTCAGAGGGAAAGTAGTTAGCTTAACATTTGTGAACACTGAAACTATTTATTTTGCTTTATGCCCTTTCTTAATGCATGTAAGTGTAACGTTAAGACAATTAGTTTCACTTGACTGATGCATGAATAAAGATGTCACACCCACGGCAATGTTAATTTTACATACGGCGGTAGAATACACATCGAGGATACAAGCATATCTTTAACAGGGCTTTAAAAATGCTGTGCACGTTAGGCGACACGTTTGAGACGCCGAGCTGACATGCTTGTAATGCTCACGTCACGCATGTGGTCCATTCCGGTCCACACTGGTGGGCATTGGGCTATTTATTTAGTGCACCATGAGACTAATTTTCATCAGCCATCTCCCCAAATAGAATGTAATCTCGAGACAAGCTGTCAATTTGACTTGGATTTGCCTTGCCGAGCAATCTCGTCATGTCATGCGAGTCAGGCAAAAATGTCCCATGACTGACACACAGTTGCTAATAGCAAGATTCCATGTCGCTTGTATTATAACTTGTAGTTGTCAAGGCAAGCTTACAGAAAATTTTACACATCAAGCTTCACATGTGAAGACAGCTTGATTCAAGCCG
The DNA here is from genome assembly GCA_002778355.1 of Clitarchus hookeri. Taxonomy (NCBI): domain Eukaryota; kingdom Metazoa; phylum Arthropoda; class Insecta; order Phasmatodea; family Phasmatidae; genus Clitarchus; species Clitarchus hookeri. The sequence continues at coordinate 986,304 of NQII01000387.1, read as the reverse complement.
ATTATGCTATCGGGGTCCTGTTAGTGTTTGTAACAAACCATGCGTGAACACGTGTTTGTATTCAGTAAAATATCACATGTAAAGTGCAAAGCGCAAAGCTTAAGGGGTCCGTCTGCCTGCATTGTTCTCTTTTTTTTTTGGTCGAGAAACGTGGGAGCTTTAAGGGTTACACTGGCACGTGCTACAAGAGCACCATCGCCGCTACGGGCAGGTCTCTGTGAACTGGCGTGCGGTGTTCTCGTAGTGCTGCGTGCACCTATGGGACTTTTAACGGTGACTATNGAGAACTGGCGTACAGTGTTCTCGTAGTGCTGCGTGTACCTATGGGACTTTTAGCGGTGACTATCATTTTATTGATGAAAAGTCTGTAGCAAAGTTCAATACAGGCTCCTATCGTAGTTTGCCTTGTGGTCGGCTAGTAAGTTTTAAGATACGGCAGTCTGAAAAAGCCATTTTTAACTATATTGGAGGGCTCCAAAATAATATTTACAGCATTCGTTTAATAGTTTCGTAAAAAAAAACCAGGCTTTAAAACACTGCAAGTGAAGTTCAAGGTCAGGCATGCGTAACGCTTAACAAATAGTAAATAATATAAAGTACCCTGTCGGTCTTTCCACGGTACCAATATGTTGAAAATATTATTAAAAAGGAAACTCCCAACACCACAAAAAAATTTCATACTAGGGCTTTAAAAAGTTCTTAGTACTACTCCGTCGCGAGAAATGAAAATGAAGTAACATAGTGTGGAAGCACGATAAGTTACCTCGGTACAAAAGAGAATACTTGGGTAGCAGAATCATCCAAAGCAAAAGATAAAAATAAAATAGTGACGTTTTCAACCTTGAAGTCTTCTTCCGATTCCCGAAGTATTTACGCACGGTCTTACGTGCATGTGTGTTAACGACGTTTTCCAATTGACTGCACCGAGTGACCCTTTCACAACTGGAAAAGCGCAATTATCGCGTTGACCGTCGGAACGAGTCGCTTGTTTGCCCTTCATATTTGCACTGAAATAGCCACGCTGACTCGGGGAGACAGCGTGGAAATGTTTGCAACCAACAAGCTCAACGGATAAGTGCAGTACGCAGATTAACTTCGGAAACACGTTCAGTCAAGTAGTGCAAGTTGCAGTGGGGGGGGGGGNGTTTACTTCAATACCATTTAATTCGTAATAGTAAACAAGTAGTGTAGATATATATTTGAAGTATTCCATGCACATGGCTAGTTTAAGTTTAATAACATTTGCTATCTCAGTGTAATCACAGAATAGATACGTACACAGATGCGAAATGGCGAGGCGCTTCCTCTGAGGTGGGCGTACAGGCGTGATCATTCTCTGATTGCCTACGTGAACTCAGTGGTAATTAATGGAAGTCAGCACAGAATGCCAGGAAAGAAATGCCACTGTCACTATAATGGAGTAGACACGATAGACGTTCAAAATAATTGCTTTAAAACTAAATTGCACGAAATTTTTCAACTGCCAGATAACCCTATTATAACAGCTGATCGACATATCGGGTTACAACACGCTACACGGCGGGAGTAGTCAGCCAACCAGACGTCAACCTTTATACACCAATTTTGTCAGAAAGATATCGACAGTCCGTTGCTCATACAATGTTGCGTCCTCCTATCTCGCGTAAGAGGCAGACGTCTCATATAGGACGGCTTTTACTGTGAGGACTCCATGTCATCAGGATCAAACCGAGTTTCAAAGCGAGAACTTGAGATGGTTCTTAGTATTTTGGCCATGCAGGCGAAATTTTGATTCTCGCTTTCAACCATTTCAAAGGTGCATCTCGACTGCAAGAATCACGGGAAAATATAGAACACACGACAGCAGCGGCCGTTGAAAGACTTGCTGAACGTGACCGGCTTCGTACGTCTCGAGGCTCCTTTCAAGCGACGTTAGTGCAACACCGCAGCACGCAACGTGGGAATTCAGCGTCGGGGACCTCTACTGATGTTAGATTCGAGACTATGCAACGCGCCATACGTGATACGGGCTTTGAGAACAAAGTTCCCGGTGGAACCCGGCGCTTTCCTCTCCAGCCTCCCCTCCTGGTGGCCGATGCCTATTTAAGGTTAAACCAGGAGCACTAACTTTCTAGTCTTACGTTGACTCCCTCAAAACAAGATCTAAATCGGCACTTTTCCATCTCGAGGAACCACCGGGAACTTTGTGTTTTAGAAACCGCCATGCGGGCCGAAAAGTATGCTAATTACCATTCACCTCTACCGCGACTGCATGTTGCCTTCTTTCACGTCATATTGCGCATGGCGGTGAAACCCATTAACACTTTCACGGCCCAGTGAGACCGAGTGTGTGCTGAGCTTAGGATTGGGGGACAGACGGGGGCTCTGAGAACAGACGTCCAATCATTGCTAACCGCACGAGACAGCCCTCTTCGTCTGGGCTCGAGAACATCACCAACTGTCACTTTATTAGGCTTCGCCTACTCTTGACGAGTCGCGTTTCCATCTGGTTCGGACACATGGAAGAGCTCGTGTGTGGAGAAAGCACCTTGAACCCATGAATCCCGCGTGTCACTGAGAAGATGCGTCTGCCGGCGGCAGATCCGCGATGGTATGAGGTGCGTTCCGCTGGAATGCATTAGGAAGTCTTAAAATCGACGTCGGGTACTGGTGAAAGTTTTGTGCACGACCTTTGGGGACGTGTCACGACCTGCATTCATCTTGATTGGTTTGTCGTCTTTCAACAGTAAAAAGCGCCACCTCACTTACACAGCCGTCAAATTGTGGTTCTGAGAACGCTCGTCCGAGTTGCGTCACGTTGTGACCTCCTCGTTCACCTGACTCGAACATTATCGAGCTTATTTATGGTGACCTCAAATGCGCAATAACAGTGTTGTGGAACGTTCTTGAGGCGGCACGATTTTGCATTGCGTAAGGACAACTTCGGAAAGCTCGTGGCGCCCATGTCCTGTGTACGGTACCTACGCGGTATCAGACGAGTATCAAAAAAATTTTTACTCTCAGTGTAAATAACGGAAGGTCATCCCCATTAAGAGCGATTTAAATAGTTGGGAAAAAAAATGCAGTCCACAAATGGGAGGAGCGGAGAGATACGCTCTCAGAGGGACTGGCGTCCCAGCAGCTGTCTGCCGTAGACGACGACCCTTGGGGATTCGCCAACGCCCAGAGCCGTGCAGACTACGAAACTCCGGCGAGCGGCGTCCTTGGCAGCGGATGAGCTAATTGTTTGCGGGCATGACGACACCGGGCGTCACGAGCACGGCGCCAGGGACTCCTTGCCTCTCGAGCCCGCGCGCCACGTCGACGTGACGCGAGCCAAGGCCGGACACGTAACCGCGTCGTGCTGCCGAGGATCTAACGAACACGAGACGTGCGTCAGTCCTCAGGGTTCCTCCGTGACGGCAGCGGCCGTGGGGTTACACAGGACGTCTGGAACGTGTGTGGAGCCTTACACTGTGGCAGTTCAACAATGTTGTGAAGGGATTGAAACTGAATCTGCTTTAAGGTTAGGTGGGGGGGGGGGTATAAGGGTATGGCCTACTGCAGATACCACTAAGGGCCCTCTGGTGCACCACTACACACCCACAGCCGTGGCAGGCTGTCCGCCTATGGAGTCTCCAACCGCCTTTTCCTTTTCTCTCTTATTTTTGTTTCAGGTGTCTACTGAGAACATGGGGCGGGCGGGGCATGCCCTGTTGCGTATCCCCCCTCCACCAGGATAGTGGTAGC
>NQII01000387.1:958713-982400 GCA_002778355.1 Clitarchus hookeri | reverse complement strand
TATTTCCCACCTAATCACCTTCGTAGTTCAGGTTAAGTTGGTATAAGTGGTAACAATGGCCCGAATCGCGGCCATGTTTTGCCCGATCTCAGTAAAGCCGTGAGCATGTGCCCTTGTAGTTAGGAAGATCCCCTGCGCGCCTAGGCGTGTCGGGCTCACACTTAGGCCCCATCTCTACCTGGGACCTCCGACTATCCTCTCGGTGTTAAGGTGGGTTAGAAAAAATCTCAAAGATAAGGAGCGATGGACTGCGTTAAGTTACTCGGCTTCACGGGCGATCGGAAACGATTACAGAGCTACCTCGCGTATAACCTGCAAACTACTAAATACGTACAAATAAGTTATTGGCTTCGTTCCTCATACTTTTTATATTCAACGGTACTGGTCAAAAACCGTCTTTGCTATATAGAGAACCTGTTTTACTTTATGTTTAGATTAAATTTAAATTGCGTGTATACTTAAATTATAAACTCAATTGTTAAAAAAAAATTGAAACCAATGTTTAAGTGACGAAGATTGGAAAAGAATTCCCTTGACCTCTTCCTGATCCTGAAATAAGCGCTCATCAGCAGACCACTCATCGAGTGCTACGGGGCGAGCTTTCATACAGAGAAGCGCAAGAGCGATAAGGACGACACTGCCACGCGCTTCAAGTGCGCCATCGCCTCTACGCGCAAAGCTCTAAATGGCGTATTCTCGTCGTGCTGCGTGTGCCTATGGGGGTTAAAGCGGTAACCGTGCCATTTAGTCGGCAGAGAGTCCGTAGCAAAGTCCAACGCAGGTCTTGTGAACTTTGTGTGCATCTGACTAACATTTCGAAATACGGCCCTTGAAGAAGCAGTTTTGAGTCATGTTAGGGTGCTCATAAATGGCGTTTCTAATGTTCGTGACGTCTTGAAAGCAGTCCACAGGCACAGCCTGAAGCGTATCAGCACATTAAGCGCCATTTTAATAGTTTCGTAAAAAAAAAAAAAACCTTGATTGCAATCATTCTGCGACGCAGTTCAAGCACCAGGTAAACCGGGCCCTTAAATTGACGTATAGGCCTAAAAGTTTTTGATTTAATAACCAAAGAATTAACACCTTAAAAAAAATAATACAACTAGCTAACGGCGTTTTTGTACAAGCGAACGAAATAATATGATTAATATGCACTACTAATCAATATAGGTCTCGAAGTAAGCTTAAAAGTTGCAACTACCTTATTAACATAAATTTGAGAAAGGTTACAATTATTTATTCATAATAAAAAAACCAAGTGGCGCCTTGTTATGTGGGAGTCGCGTGGTCGGTGGACATCCTTCGCAGCTGATTGTAATATCCAAGATTTTCCTACAAATGAGAACGAAAGACGTTTGACATTAAGGTCCTCGCCCACGCCTTTGAACAAACGAGAAGTTACCTTCACAACTAATAGCCTACTTTCTCCGCGGATATACGAAAATTATTTATAGGAGGTACACAAAACTTATCTAGGATAAGTGCCTGACTTCCGCCTAGGCGAACAAGGCACAATTTTTGTTTTAACACTTGTATAAGATAAACACATTCAATACGAAAATTGCAAACAAAATAAAGTTTTTTTTAGTAACATTTAATGTTTGTACGATATTCATGCTGTCAGAGAACAAATACTATTCACCATGCAACACAGTTAATTTAACCAATTTTAACATTTTGTTACATCTTTTAACAGATTATAACGATTTACTTCAAAGTAACCGGTCATTCGTGCGCGAAATAAACTATGGGTCTCCAATTCAAGAAATCAATATTTTTGAATGAGTGCTTTCCCAGGAACGGCGAGACAAGTTTACAGGAACACTACTCCTATCCCCACCCCCTCATTACATTTCCGACTCTTCTCAGTCTTGAATGCCAACGCCATAGTCGTTGCCGGCAGCGCCGTCGCTGACCTTATCCAACAATTAGGCTACAGTCGGGTTTCACTCTACCGGCTATAAAAAATGCAGAGAAAAATGTCGGAACGCGCCCTCCTTTTTTTATTTTACGTGCGGTCTTGAGAGCTGTAGTTCGGAGCACGCCTTATAAGCTTGTTCTCATTCATTTATTGTCATACCCAGCCACCTCTCTACTAGTTTCTCCTCTCCCAATAATAAAGAGCATGGTACCCACCTATCTTTCTCCTGTAGCATTTTCTCATGATGCATGTAACAATTTTTTAATTATTTCCTGTCGAAAGAGTTTCTACGGTGTCTGTGCCGGTTTTTCCCTTTCTCTTCTAGATGTAGTTTAACTATAAGTGCATTAGGGAGGTTTTTCATGGCCAAACTCGGCCACGGGAAGCCCAATCCCTCTTTGCCGCGATGCACGTCTCCTTGCATGTTTTTCCTTTCCTTGTAAGCGTAGGGGGTTAGCCCTGAGACGCAATAATCCCGTTCCTACCGCGGACTAACATATAACACTTAGTTTTAGAATAGGTTACAGAAAAAACTTGGTGCGCGTGACAGAACCTTCTTTAGTAATTCGCAACCCAATTTAGTCGACCACACGGTGACAGAACATTCTCGCCTTTCGTTTGTATGATTTTAGGGAACTCGACGATAATTCAAAAACCTCTTTTAAAAGTGTCGTTTGTAGGCGCTATGCGAAAACAAATTACTCAAGTGGTGTATGACTTACCGATCAGACTCTACAAATTGTTTATGTAGACTTTCAAGCCCGACCAGGGACGCGATTCTAATTATTTTCCCCGCTTATCGGGTGCCCTATTACACTAAAGAGCAAAAAAAAAAACTGGTATAGGCGTGCGTATGCAAATAACAGAGGTATGGAACCAATCAGAGTAACGTGATGCGGTCTGCAGCTAGATCGGTTACTGCTGCTACAATGGCAGGTTATCAAGATTTAAGTGAGTTTGAACGTGGGGTTATAGTCGGCGCACGAGAGATGGGACATACCATCTCCGAGGTAGCGATAACATTTGGATGTTCGCTTACGACCATTTCACGAGTGTACCGTGAATATCGGGAATCCGGTAAAACATCAAATCTTCGACATCTCTGCGGCCGGAAAAAAATCGTGAACGAACGGGACAAACGACGACTGACGAGAATCATTAAACGTGACAGACGTGCAACCCTTTCTCAAATTGGCGCAGATTTCAATGCCTCGTGCATACCTTCAGACATTAGTCGAGTCTATGTCACGTCGTCTTGCGGCACTTCTGCGTGCTCGCGGGGGCCCTGCACGATATTAGGCAGGTGTACCAGTTTTTTTTGGTTCTTCAGTGTACGCGAGCTTCGCTAGCCAGGCGTAGCGAAGTTCACGATGTTCTGACAGGTAGTGAGTGGCCACTATAGGCATTCACGTTAAAGTGAGCACTTTTGAAAGCCCACTTATTTGGAATAACAGTCAATAAACATATTTTGTTTTATTTTAGCCTTAGACGTCAACTTCAGAGTACGGTGGAATACACACACTGTGTTTATTACTTATATTGCCATATTTATTTTAAAAAGTGGTCAAAGGATTAAAAAAATATGGCTGAAAGGAAAAAAGTAACTAGGGCTTCAAAAGTGCTCACTTTACCGTGAACGGTAATCGTGCCATTGCAACTTCCGCCCCGCGTATTGTTTCCAGGACGTAAACACACTCCCGCGAAGCGATGACGTGAGTGAGAAATGCGCCTCTGATCGCGGGGGAGATGACGCGAAGACACGCCAGGCGGCAGGAAATCGATCTCGAAAATAACTGCTCCAGAACGTCGCTCCGCTAGTATACGTTACTCTTTGGCTTTCCCGAAACTCTGTTACTCTTTGGCTTTCCCGAAACCCTCCGAGCGAATGTTTTACTCGTTTCTGCGGTGCCTCGAAACTGCAGATTAAATTAGTCTGAGCATTTCGTCGCCGTGAAACTGTTTCACGCATTATTCCTGCAAGTGACGAAGGGTAAACTGGAAAATGGCGGAAGATTTAGTTGAATTAAACGACCTGAAAACAAACAAGAACGTGTGGTTTACATACACACATGGGATAGTAGAAATGAGGGGTGATAAAAAGCCTTTTTTTATTTGAAATTACGCTACATGAACTTCAGCATTGTCATTTTACTGATACGGCGCGGCGGTATTCCTGATTGCACTACGGAGAAATGAGACTTCAACATGCAAGTTTATGGTGTTGGACAAACCGATCCACTGCGCTGCCGCGTATATAGTCAATTCACGGCTACTTACAACTTTACTGGAGTCTTGCAAAGTTTCTGCTTCCCGACTACTCAGTACGTATCCTTCCGCCACGACACATATATAATGTTTTATACGCACCAAAGACTTATGTTTCCAACAATACTACTTTAAAGAAGAATTTTTTTCTTTACTAGTTAAGACAACATTTTATAAGAACGATTACCTCCTGGCCATTACTAACATACAGTGCCTCCTTTTCTCTCTGTTTTTAATCCACTTTAACTATGATAAAATAAATAATTTATGGGCAAAATATAAGCGAAAGGTTCATTTAGTAAGGTACTTAGGGAAGTACAAAACGGTTGTGACACATACNAGGGAAGTATAAAACGGTTGTGACATATTATAAACACTCGTGAGCAGTTGAATGAGAGAAACTTGCATTGACAAAATTAAGCTGTAGTTATCCCATCGAATGGGAAATAGCGCCCAGCCACGCATGACAGATGTTGTCAGACCTGGTCCAAGTAACAGCAGAGCACAGAATGAGGAAGAAACAAGATCTTAGCGCATTTTATTGTGGCCGGGTCATTGGGGCTAGAAGTATGAGACACTTCATCACTGGGATTTGGCACTGGGATTTGCACGGGCCAGCGTGTCAAGGATGTACATCGCGAGTTCATGGATTTGGGTAAGACCAACGCCGCCAAGGACAACTGCCGCGGCGTGCGACGTATCAGTGACAGGGGTCGCCGTCAGCTAGCTCGGTTGGTGACAGCGGACAGACAGGCCACAGTGCAGATGATCACTTGCCGATGCAATGCTGGTCCACAACGACCTGTGAGCAGCCGCGCCATCTAGAACCATCTCCCCGCTAAGGGGTACCACAAGCTGCCGCATCACTACGGCAGCTCTTCTCACCACGCGACACAAGGCTCGGCGATTAATGGATCCGCCTGGTTGGTGCGTGAAGTGCGTTGAAGAAGTTTGGTTGGATTGGAAAGGGCTTATTAACGTCCCTCGGTGTTATTCCTGAAGGTTTATCACGGGATGGCTTGCAAACTAACTTATGACCTAACTTAAACTAACTCCCATGCCTTACCTAGGATTCGAACCCAGAACCTCCCGCGCCCCAGACCGTCGGCGCAGAGGTTTGGTGGTAAACGTGATTTAAAAACGGTTGGATATTTCGTAGTGGTGTCTAGAGACGAAAAGCATTTAGGAAACGTTTCGTGCCCAAAGACAAGTTTCAAGATCTCATTTCAACTCCAAGGGTTATCTTTTGGGCACAAAAATGGTTAAAAAAGCTGCTTTCAGAATCAGATTTAGCTGCTAAATTTTCTATACAAATAGCTCAGAGCTGTTTTTAGACACGCGTTATACTTTTATGTTTATTAGGGTGGCACAAACATGTAATGTCACAGCTTTAAGTCACGTTGAGGCGAGTCTCCAACGGGAAGACTGCACGCCAGTTCAACACCTTGCACGTAGAGACGATGAGGCAAGTGATGAGCGAGCAAGAGGCGACCTTAATAGCTCACGCGTTTCGCGGCTCCGAACGCGCAAAATAGCCGCAGGCAGCTATTAAGCCTGTTACACGCGGTTCACTTTCTCGTGCGAGAAGGTGTACACCTTTCTTGTTCAAGTCAACTTGCATCGTGTGACTCTCTGTGTAACTTGTTTACAAGTGGCTCGCATTCAAGGGCTTGTGTGCTAGCTAGAATCATCTAGATACTGTTCTATTTTCCGTTCACCTTCTTGGGCAAGTAGTTTGCCTACGTTTGCGTTTTATACGTTTATTTGTTTAATTACTTGGGAATAATCAGACAGGAGGAGCGGTGACAATTAGCCTGGACTAGCCAGTTACCACGGGGAGCCACGCGGAGGCTGTCACCCAGACCTTGCTCCTCCTGTGTTTTGTTTTTCAATTTATAATATCAGTTATTAAAATACTAAACCGACGAACGATACAGAAACATTCAGGCAGATCATGTGCATCCATTTACACCTCCCTGCAGCAGCGTGCAGGAGACCTGGATTCACAATAAGACAACGCACCGGTCCACCGCTTGCACCGCGGATCCTGCTCCNCGTAAGCGGGGCGATCTTCCGAAGGTTGGATTCGCGAAGTGTGGAGATGACGTGAGCCGGCTGTACGTTAGCGCTCGCCGTGCTGCGGCGAGGCTGCGTGCCGGGGCAGGGGACAGTGACCTTGCGCGGGGGGAACGCCCTTGGAAGGATGCAGCCGTCTCGCTCGAGGGGACCGCCGCGCGAGCGTCTACACGTCCAAACGTCATTGTTTTGCAGGCCACGCCGCCGCTGGAGACGAAGCCCTCCCAGCGCTCTTCCCGACCGTCTTGCGTCTTATCACGTGAATACGCCTTTACAATCAGACCGACACACGGGGTACCACGACGGAAACGGCAACTCCGACTCTTGTCACTTCGTGACCAGAACCGGATATAGAATTTCAATTTGTGGATGATGGGGGGAGGGGCGGGGGTGGTCACTTCCTCGTACGCAGGTGCAGGTCCAGAATTTTGAGTGGTGACTTGGGGGGAGGAGGCCGCTACCTCAAAAAATGTTAGGAAACAATAGGTGTTAAATTAATTAAATATCGGTAGTTTTAGCAAGTCTGATATTATTTCATTTCAGTTTAAAAACATTCACAGGAGAGGTCAATGTGAATTATTTTTTTTGGTCATATCTTGTGTGGCCCCCCACCCCCTCATTATGATCCGCCCCTGTTCAAGACTAATGACAAGATTGAAATTAATGCGGTCTCGTTCGATGGCGTAAACGACTACGATGCGAGAATGACCTTGAGTTGGCGAGGCGAGGGTGAGGGTCCGCGGCGACTGTTGGAAATTCTGGGCGTCGGCGAAAAATTTCCGGGCAATACATCTCGCGACATCGAATATGCTGGTGCGCTATTTTTTTTGGCGCCAAACGAAAGATCTCGCCTAGGTCTGTCGATTCAGGCCATAAAAACCAATTATCTCTTCCGTTACTTCCATTTCATTCGCATAACCCAAACAAAATATCACCCGCTAACGTAGACGTATTCACAGCCACACCGTTCATTTTATTTACCTTTTCTTCCGCCACGAGTAAAAATTCAGTTGCTGTTATACCCAATGAATAATATCTACGTTAACACGCGTTCATTGAATGAAAACGAAAATCTGCATTCAGACAGTTTCAACAACGTGGAGTGATTAGTCGGGGAGGAGAGGGGGGGGTGTAGCAGCGGCGGAGTGAAGACAGGTGAAGAAGCGGTACTTCCACAAGGAAACCCCCCACGCCACGGCAATGTCCGCCACGGCACCCACTTGATAATCCCTGTACGAGAAGTTGCTGCGCCTGACAGGACCGAGGTCAAACTGAGGATACCAGTGATGAAATACTAGTGGCTAACCATTTAGCCAACCGAGGGTCCCGTCCATCAACGAAGAAACAATTTCAATGTCCACCAGTTGAAACTTTAACATTTAATAAGACTTTCGCCCAACACATGTAATTATCTTAATTTGCTGTAGATACTGCTGTTGTAGGCTGTTGACGGTAAAGTGAACACTTTTGAGGCCCTGGTTACTTTTTCCTTTCAGCCAATTTTTATCCTTTAACCATATTTTTTTTAAATAAATATTGCCGCGTAAGTAATAAATACAGCGTGCGTATTCCACCGCACTCGGAAGTTAACGTCTGAGGCTAAAATAAATGATACTTTTGACTGTTATTCCAAATGAGTCGGTTTTCAGGAGTGCTCACTTTACCGTGAATATCCTATATATAGTATTCCAGTCACTATTTACACTGAAATAAATGCGGTTAGAGGTTTATTTTGAACAACACACTCAACATTCTTTGTCATACAGCTGTGGTGTTCAGAAGACACATACGACTGCGAGCTGCTAGGAGACTTGGCTGGCCTTGAATCGTCCCTTCCCCCTCCCCCCCCTTTTTTTTTGTGCTCTTCTTCCAACTGGGTATACCATGCATAGTGTCCAGCTTTTAAAATTTATTCTCCCTGGACCAACCGGTGCCATCAAAAATACGGCGGTTCTTTTCTGGGCCTAATAACACTTTAATGATAAACTGGTATGTTTAATTATGTCATAATTGAAACTCGTGTGGCAGGGAAAATATTTCTTTAGGCCTAGTCAATGTAGTGCACGTTTAGTTTCATTTTAATGTAATACAAGAACTCTCGATTATTGTATGAATCACTGCGCACAGTCAAGATACTGTTTCTTACAGAAACATCAAGTTATTTAGAAGACTTTGAAAACATTCTGGAGCCCAAAAGGAAAAGAAGATGGGTGGTAAGTTAAGAGGGTGTGTGTTAATTGTTTAAATGTACAAGTAATTAATTTATAATTTAACCTCATATTTGTAAAACAGAAGTATCACTCTTATAATTATTTTACCCCTTAAGAGGTAGAATTCATTTTTATACCTAGGGGTTACACGTTTTCCAAATTAACCAGTTTCCATAATCCGAAATATTAATTTGCGCTGCTGTTTTCCGATGCCGCCACGTGTTGAAGTACTGCAATGCCTTAATATTGGCTCGTTAAGCGAAACCCTCAATTTTCGGACGATATTGTGTGATAACCTCAGCTATTGAGCCACTACACGCGAACTGTGCCTGCAGAATACGGCAATACCGTGCATTTCTCGTTCACCCTGAGAAATGTTTTCCTATTATAGAAGCAAAACCTTCTATCTGGAGTTGCAATGTTAGCTTCCTTGGAGCTCTTTGAACTGGAAGAGTATACATTTTGCGTGAAAATGCTGGCGAACATTTATGATTACAGCGAGCTTGTGCGTTCCGTCATAAGGAAGCACGGAAACATAAGCTTCGGCTTCAGTGTGTGGTATTGCATATGCATGTCGCATCATAACCTAACAGCACACAGTTAATTCGAAATATGCACAGGGTTTTCCTGGTCACAGCTGATTCACGTTTATGGGCTATTCACGGTAAAGTGAGCATTTTTTAAAGCCCTCTCATTTGGAATAACAGTCAATAAATATATTTTATTTTAGCCCTTATACGTTAACTTGCGAGTGCAGTGGAATATACACACTGTTTATTACTTACATGGCAATATGTATTTAAAAAGGTGTTTAGAGGAAAAAAATGGCCGAAAGGAAAAAGTACATAGGGCCTCAAAAGTGCTCACTTTACCGTGAACAGCCTATATCTACCCGCAACTGCAAATATTTTAATTTAAATACTGACTGGCACCTCGGCTGTAACATTGGAAGTGAGTAAAGAAAAGTAATTATATTTATTAACGTCTTATTAGAAGTAGTGACAAATGATTATGTAGAGTAAGAAATGGCGTTGGGTCACGTGCTTGAGAGACACTCGAATTCAGTCAGAGCAGTGTTGAATCTCACGCACTGCGAAAGGATGCAACTGGCCGAACGAAAGACCTACGCACCAGCAAAATTCTCAGTAAATCGAGATCCGCTAAACAGGGTAAAATTTTTAAAAACAATGCATACGAACAAAAGAACAATGATATTCGACCCGCGGTTTACAATACCAACAACTCGTGCCTTTGTTGCGCAAATATAGTTTGCGTGCTACAATGCGATGTCGAGAATCTGATTTCTGTATCCAGGTAGTACGTGGGTGTTAAGTTCGGTTTGATCAATCAACAGGCATTTCCGCCTTCAGTGATTGCTCTTTTATAATACAACAGTAGCATCCTCCTGAAACTAAAATGTTCTTTGTCTTTGCTCCGACACAATAGTCAGGTGACTCGCACAAATTTATGCTAAATGTAAGTCAGTTGTTTCAATCAGCGAAATGTTCTCCGCTGGACATGTAGTTTATGATGTTCCGTCGACTGGCAAATCAATAAATTGAGATGGATACACTGTATGTCAAAATAATTATACAAATCAATCAGTGAAATTCAGACAAGCAAAACAATAAATGGGATTTCAAAGGCGAACTCTTCATTGCTTTGAAGTCAATTCGATCTAACTTGGAACGATTATCACAGTTTAAATTTTAGAGCAAAGATTTTTTTAGACGAGATAAGTCTCTGATAAGTTTAATGCTCATAGTACTACAAATTTGTTTCTTCGTCGTATTTCGCCATAAATGACTTGATTACGAAGCATTAACTACGACGTTACCAGATCCTCCCTCTAAAGGTCGGAGGAGTCTCTCTTTTTAAAGTGATAAACATACCCTTGGCTGATCTCGAAGGTATAATGTCAGGTCGTTACAAGAGTTGGATCAGGGTACCATGAACAGAACAATGAGTGCATTTTCGGACAGTTCTCAACCACAGTACAGCATTACCGCTCTGGGATGTTTATTGTTAGAGTCACCGATGTCGTATACGTTCTGTTCCAACACGCTCTTTAATAAATGACACACCGCCGAATACTGTGGACCGAACTGAGTCAACCCCTCTGTAGGACCGCTGCCTGATGAAGAAGTCACAGTCTCTAAATAACTCTAAGGCGATTTTTCCTCCTAACTTATCTTAAACTGGTGCGTTGTGGTGCAGGTCCAGTTTAGGTACAGGACCTACTGCATCTGACAACAGTGTCTCGTACGCCGGATAAGGAAGACAACAAGCGCATACAAGGGAGCGAAAGTCAGGTGGAGAAGGAAAGGTAGCAACAACTGAGGCCAGGGCAAAAGCCTGTGTACTACGATACAATTCTCCGCGCAAGGTCGGATGGAAGCTTCTACCCGGGCCTGCGTGCAGGCAGGTTGAATGTGTCTATGGAATAAGCCGTCGCACGATACTTGCCGCTGCACAAGTAAAGATGAAATTTACAGTTTCACCTCTACAACCGTTGTTCGATAACAGTCTTCGCTCGCGAATTCAGCATTATCCATTTACGCTCACAGCCTAATCGTTTTGTTGATGACTGGAACTTTTGTGTTAAATAAACGTGAATTTTTACCATAACTTTCATCCAATGATGTCTTAGTTTCAGTTAACATTTTCCCGGTTTTTTTTTATTTACCAGTTATAAGTGTTTACTCTTATCGCTGTTTCTCAAAATAAAGCAAACAGAATTACAACTATCCTCAACACCACATCGCATCACCCTCTCTCTGACTGGCTAAAATTTTAACCTTAGGCCTGTTTGTAGGAAACCTTCCATCGAAAATTGCACAAGACCAATTACGAAACTGTCCGTGAAAACGGCCATCAGATGGCCTGATCTTCTATGGAACGATCAATACCAGCGGCCATGCAAGCTTGCATGGAATCTTCCATCGTGGCACATGGACGTGAGGTATACGTTTTCTAGGAAGGCAGAGTGTCTACCTGCGAGCCACCACGACTACTGTCTTCTGCTAAACCAGTGGCATTCAGACTTTTTTTTAGGGGGCCATTTTAAGAAAAACTAAGACCGCCGCGGGCCGCACTTACGACACTTGACGTAATAATATTTGTGAACTAAATGTTGGTAGGTAATTCGACGACATTTAAAATTCAGAGTGTCATGTATCATCTTGCAAGTCGTTTGTTTATTCGTTTGATACGGCGATGGCGGGCGGAGGTAGCACATCAAAAATATGTACGGAAGTCGCCTGACTGATAAAATAAAGAAAAATATAGTCTAGTTTCATCAGTGACTTTAACTTTTAATAAATTTGTATTATGTATTGCTTTTTTTATTTTTGTAACAGACGTCCTAAAAATAATAATTTGGTAAATCGTATATACTGAAGCCGGCGAGCGCGGGCCACAAAGAATGGGCCCGCGGGCCGCAGTTTGAGTACCCCTGTGCTATACCCTTTGTTGGGTGAACACTGCACTGGCTTACCAAGTCAGGTAGTCTCTCATTCCGGAAGTAATGGCATCTGAGAAAGTCCTGGAGTTGTTGTCTCACAGCTCCTGCTCGTAGCCACCGTCAATACGTGCGCGAATCTACTGACATTCCGACATATTGTAGGTAGGAGACCAAGAAGTGGAGAGGAGAGATTTGGGCGGCTCTTAACATTCGGGTCTTCAGAGTCAATGAAATTGAAGCGAGGTGAGTGTAGAGCAGCGCCGGAATGCAAGGGCGGGGAAAAACTCCAGATCCCTGAGAAAATCAGCCGACCAGTGGCATCGTAGGGTACGACTCCCGCGTTTTTTTAAATCCGGGAGTGACCCCGCCGGGAATCGAAACCCGGTTCGCCTAGGCGGGAGATGAATTGTCCGACAACCAACATCATCGCGGCCCCCTTGAAAGCCAAGAATGCTGATCAACACGACAGGCAGAGCCGATTCCTGACTGTAAGCTTGCGAAATCCGGTAGGCAGGTAAGGAGCACATGTGTGTATATCCATGTACATAAGGCGATTTCGTACGGCCGAAAGTCTCAAGGCGTGGAGCCACAGTGACTATAGGGTTGCCTCCCACCCAGGCGAACCAGGTTTGATTCCCGGCGGGAGGGGGGGGGGATACGTGCCGCACGATGCCGCTGGTCAGCGTGTCGTCTCGAGAATCTCCCGTTTCCCCCGCCCTTGCATTCCGACGCTGCTCCATACTCACCTCGCTCCACCTTCATTGACGATGAAGATCCCAATGTTAAGGGCCGCCCAAATCTCTCCACTCCACAAGTTAGGAATAATTTTCTTACGTCTTGCGCGAGGTTGAATCCGCACAAAAAGTTACAATGCTCAGAAAATGTTTCCGGAATAATCAAGAACTTGTAAAGGAAATAAATTTGCCCATTGCTAATTACTTTGGTTCCTTTCCTTCCGCGGTAACCAAAGAGTTGTTATTTTGCATTAATGACTCGCCCATCAAACTTCACTAGCTATAAGATCGGTCTTACGTTAGGCATCAAGTGGTTAGCTGCAAAGAAACATACATTAGTTTTTTTTTTCAGAGTTTGTTTGTGACAGACAATATTTGTTTACAGCAGGTAAATACTTAAAACTTCATTTCTGAGAGTAAAGCGTGACTCAACTCTTAAACAGTTAATACGAGAAGATTTCTCTTAAAAAAAAAAAACTCCTTGTACCGTTGACGACATAGGCGTGACTTGAGTGAGATCACGATCCAGAGTGCCTTGGAGAAGCGGTGGTCTGTAGTGAACTAGCCAATCACCAGCCGTGTACACAACACGTTACCCTCGACATGCGCAAGCATCACGAATCCTGGGAGTGACTGGAGAGATTTGGGCGGCTCTTAAGGTAGACCAGGCCCCCGCCATCTTGGATTCATTAAATTTTCACTTGCATTTTAACTTTCATTGCAGATTTTATTTTGGGTGTCGACAAGGCATACGGCATTGCTTTCCACGTGTTCTAAAACACGTATTGGCAGACTATCGTTGCCAGGATCATTTCTGTAACCGCAGAAAGAAAAAAATTACTTATTTCTTGCTGGCAGTCACTAGTCAAAAATTAATAAACGCGGTACAGTTGTAATAGATTGATAAAGCTTTAGAAAATATTATTTTCTGGCATGTCGTGCGAAAAATTTCGTTAAACGTTCTTATGTGTCGAGCAACGTATGTCACATTAGACTAAAATAAAATACTATGGCAGAGTCGTGAAGCAGGGGGGGGGGGGCGACAATGTCGACACTGCTACACGCCGATGCAAACAGATATAAAAAATAAAATGTAAAGGAGACTAGTTATAATCGCTTACCAACCAGCGCATACTGCACAAGCATCTCGGGTGCTGTACGATGCTTTAGATGATGCTAGACAAGACCAGACCGCCCTGGTCAATACAGCAGAACACCAAAAGATTTGCTTACGAACCGATCGGAGTAAAACCGTCGCATTCAGATTGCAGCCGACACTCACAGCCCGCGTCACTAGCGGTGGAACGCTCCCACCCTGTCCGACATTGTGTGATCAACTAACATCTCGAGGATCTGAAAAGTAGCGAGGTGGTCGACCGACGGTGTAGGCACCTAGCAGATCTCTTCGAGTCGAAGGGACGGTACATACCCACTTAGTAGAGAGTCGAGTCAAGCTCCAGGGTGGCAGACCAGCCGAGTCACCCATACACTACCCTTTACGAGACGAATTTAGTTATACAAGGTAAGGTAAAAAAAAAAAAGTAATTTCGTTTTAGATACTATATACACGTACGTATTTTTAAGGACGAAGAAAAACATGCGAATACTCTGAGAAAACCCATTTGCCCCCACTCGCAAGGAGGAGCCGTGCAACAACGGCACATGTGAAGACATCGGCAACAGCCTCCGCTGCCACTGCCAGGATGGCTACACTGGCTCCTACTGCCAGGAGAAGATCAACAAGTGCCAGAGCGCACCCTGCCTCTGTTTTCAAGGATGAAGAAAAACATGCGAACACTCTGAGAAAACCCATTTGCCCCCTCCCCCCTTTCCCGGCTCGCTATAGCAGGAACCGTGATGTCTTACGACCCTTATCTTGACATTTGATCACTATATTTCGGACGTCATCTATGCTAGCGATGAAGAGGGGAGAAAAAAAACCTACATTTTGTTTCTAAAACAGTCATGGGAACACTCTGAGAAAATACACTTGCCTCGCTCAAAACAGCAGGAACCGTGTCAACAAGCAACCGTGACCTTGACGTTAAAAACCTATAAAACAATCATTGGAACACTCTGAGAAAATCCATTTGCCTCACTCACAACAGCAGGAACCATGACAAGCTACCATGACCTTGACCTTGGTGACACATGTGACCTTGACCTTCGGTCACCATTTCAAACAAAATCTACTGCTTAAAACAAAACAAAAAATCACAATTTTTATATAAAATTTTTAAATCGCAGAAACAATTATAATATCTTCCCGACTGAAGACGGGGTGGGGCATTTCCCAGTCTTCAGCTTCGTCGAAGACGAGGCCACCAACATCTTATGATTGTTTCTGCGGTTTTAAAATGTTCTCAAAAAAATGGTTGTGTTACATTATATTGCATGTGACGTCAATTTACTGAGAACATCGATTTTGTAACATAACGTCTTCATTCACCTTTGTCTTAATTATTTTTAATGTCCTTTGCAGGGTCGACATCTGTCTTATTAAAACAGCATTGTTGCCTTCGCCAACTTCATTTTTCAAATAAATATTGGTAGCTTAGATTGCAGTTAATTTTCTCTTTGCGATTCAGGCCTATACAAATAAAATTGCGATGATTACCATCTCCAGTAATTTCATCATTTAAATACTTATTATGTAACTTTTTGACGAATTAGCACACTGACGAAATGGATATCGTAGGTTTCCAAACTTATCTAATCGATTTATTTACTAAAACACGTCACTTCTACACAAAATCAAACTGAAATGGTCAGAACCAGCAGAATAGTGATTTGTGAATTCGTTACTCGGTGCATTTATTAGTTTGATAGTAATGAAAAATACAAAATACGAATTAGGATGTTCTCGTCTTTCCTTCGAAAATCTGGCCAAATTTGTTTCTCCAGTAAATTTTATAATTTGAAACCTTTTATTAACATTTATTTTTTGCCCCGATAATATTTCCAAACGAAGTTTGTGTGAATTGTGACTATTCGCGCTCTTGGTACGGTTTCAATAACTCTGAGAATCATTAGTATGTACCATTATTTAAAACCGAATTTATAACCTTTATGATAGGTATTTCCGTCTGGACAAACTTAATTTAAAAACGACGTGGTATTTGGTGACATACGTTTACGGTACACCCCAGTTTATCGTGCAAATTGTAAACTTTCTGAAGAGCTATCATAATTTGATATCCAGACTCACGTTTGTGCACTTTTTTCCACGCACAAACTTTTAGAGTACGAGAATGGTGTTAATTTTTTCTGCATCGTTACCAGACAATGATTAAAAACAGTTTTTTGTGGCCACCAGTGGCGTAGCCAGAAATTTCTCAAAGAGGGATTTACACTGAAGTATAGAGAGGTTTTAGTCTATTCGCATTATCTTCACACTTTTGGAATCAAACCTATTAANAGCAGGAACCGTGATGTCTTACGACCCTTATCTTGACATTTGATCACTATATTTCGGACGTCATCTATGCTGGCGATGAAGAGGGGAAAAAAAAAACCTACATTTTGTTTCTAAAACAGTCATGGGAACACTCTGAGAAAATCCATTTGCCTCGCTCACAACAGCAGGAACCATGTCAACAAGCAACCGTGACATTGACGTTAAAAACCTATAAAACAATCATTGGAACACTGAGAAAATCCAATTGCCTCACTTACAACAGCAGGAACCATGACAAGCTACCACGACCTTTACCTTGGATGACACATGCGACCTTGACCTTTGGTCACCATTTCGAACAAAATCTACTGCTTAAAACAAAACAAACAATTTTAATATAAAATTTTAAAATCGCAGAAACAATCATAAGATCTTGCCGACTGAAGATGGGGTGGGGCATTTCCCAGTCTTCAGCTTCGTCGAAGACGAGGCCACCAACATCTTATGATTGTTTCTGCGATTTTAAAATGTTCTAAAAAAAATGGTTGTGTTACATTATATTGCATTTGACGTCAATTTACTGAGAACATCGATTTTGAAAAATAACGTCTTCATTCACTTTTGTTTTAATTATTTTTAATGTCCTTTGCAGGGTCGACATCTGTCTTATTAAAACAGCTTTGTTGCCTTCGCCAACTTTATTTTTCAAATAAATATTGGTAGCTTAGATTGCAGTTAATTTTCTCTTTGCGATTCAGGCCTATACAAATAAAATTTCGATGATTACTACCTTCAGTAATTTCATAATTTAAATACTTGCTATGCAACTTTTTGACGAATTACCACACTGGCAAAATGGACATCGTAGGTTTTCAAACTTATCTAATCGATTTATTTACTAAAACACGTCACTTCTGCACAAAATCAAACTGAAATGGTCAGAGCTAGCAGAATAGCGATTTGGGAATTCGTTACTCGGTGCATTTATTAGTTTGATAGTAATGAAAAATACAAAATACGAATTAGGATGTTCTCGTCTTTCCTTCGAAAATCTGGCCAAATTTGTTTCTCCAGTAAATTTTATAATTTGAAACCTTTTATTAACATGTATTTTTTGCCCCGATAATATTTTTCAAACGAAGTTTGTGTGAATTGTGACTATTCGCGCTCTTGGTACGGTTTCAATAACTCTGAAAATCATTAGTATGCACCATTATTTAAAACCGAATTTATAACCTTTATGATAGGTATTTCCGTCTGGACAAACTTAATTTAAAAACGACGTGGTATTTGGTGACATACGTTTACGGTACACTCCAGTTTATCGTGCAAATTGTAAACTTTCTGAAGAGCTATCATAATTTCATATCCAGACTCACGTTTGTGCACTTTTTTCCACGCACAAACTTTTAGAGTACGAGAATGGTGTTAATTTTTTCTGCATCGTTACCAGACAATTATTAAAAACAGTTTTTTGTGGCCACCAGTGGCGGGATTTACACTGAAGTATAGAGAGGTTTTAGTCTATTCGCATTATCTTCACACTTTTGGAATCAAACCTATTAAAAATGACCCTGGTTGTCTGGTTGTTTTCTAAATATGTCATGTAAAGTATTGTATACGTCTGTTAACATAAAGGTATCTTATATTTTGTTACATTGAACTTTTGCATATATTTTACCGATACATTCCATGTTTTATTTATAATTAATACGAATGAAAGCAGACCGAAAATATGCGTGTTTGTGATTCCTGGTAACAAATAGTTCTCATGCAAAATATTTTATTAAAATGAGCGCACACAAATTCGGTGCGTCGCCCCTTTGCTGTAATTTTCCATACTTAAGCTTTGTTTGTATGTATGAAGAGGCGAAATAGCCTGAAAGTATAACTTCAGCAGGACTTCAGAAAAGTTAACAGCAACCATGAATTTAACGGTGCAAGTGTTAATTACAAAAAAAAAATACTAGGAGAAAAATTACCCCGCAGTATAATAAAATGCTTCATAGTTTACAGCAATTCAGTAATTTTATTTCAACTGAAGGTTTATTAATAATTTTAACACTTATTATTGACAATCTTAGGGAGAATCCCTATATCCACCCCACCCTCCCTTGATGACCACAGCTTTTCGTTCCTTATATTACGCACGCAACAACAATACGGAATAACCAATTTAAATATGCTACAAAATACAGTAAATACACGATACTATACAAAACTCAAAACATGTTTACACGATTTCTCGATTTTAATGAATGTCTACAGCCCTCGCAGCACACTGCAACTGGGAGGTTTTAAGAAATCATAATCAAGTATTCAATCCCCACATGTATTCGGTGGCGAATGTCAAGGCGGCTGTTTGCCTCGAAATAGCAAAAAGGTCAAGTTTTAAATTCACTTTCCCGTGCGCACGCGCGGCACAAAAAAATATAGTTGTCGCGCTCCTCCGGGGCAGAAGACGACTGCGGCCAGACGAGTTGCGGAATGTGGCTCTTAAAGGCAACCGGTTCCACCCTGGTGGATCACCGCGTAACGAGTTGCCCGCTGGCCTTTCCGTGAAGCAGAATTACGTGCTCTTCTCCCGCCGTGGTTGTACCTGACTGCCCCGCATGTTCCGATAATCCCGTCTCTTCCTCCCACGGTTCGCGTGACTTCCACGCAGCGACGTTGCCGCTTCCTCCCGCGGCGTGCAGCCAGGCAACATGGCTGCGACATGTTCGCGATGCTCGTTCGAGTCGAAGGAGTTTACACAAAAATTGAGCGGTGAGTATACAGCAGCGTCAAAAAATTTTCATGCCACAATAACGAACCCTCTACCAAAGTTCTACGAAAATGAAAAGTATTTTACGGTATGTTATTCGAAAATCAAAATAGAAGCAGGTTTTTTTTATTTAATGGTATTTTTATTGCAGTCGACAATCGTTTTTAGAAGCCAGGAAAACATAAATTTTAAATGTTCGTTATTTCAAATCAAAACTGTTAATTAAAATGTATGCTCCTGTGCGACTGGCTAAACTTGAAACTCGAGAATTAAATTTTTGTTATTGCAATTGTTTTTACTGTGAAACTTAAGCAGTAAGAAGTACCAACTTCATTGAGTTATTCTAACGAGGCGATGGAAACCTTTCTAAGGTCAAGTACCGCTTACAGTAATTGTTTAATGCTCAAGTTTTACGATGCGCAAACCCCTTAACTCTGTGCCAACTGCCCGTTCTTTAAGAGTTAAAAAGTGAGAGGAGACCTGACGTACAAGATAGTTTAGTCTGGCGCCAACAGAGGGCAGGCTCTGTTAAGTTTACCATCTGCCTGCAGCCACGAAAGCACTTTCTGTTGCCTCGTGAGCCTGCACAATTCCACACGCAACGCGCGCGTGTGTTAACGACCCCACCGGGCAGGCGCAAATTAAAACTACGAACGTGATGGTGCACCGCGACTTACCTTTGACGAGAACGCGATGTTGTATACAATGACGGAGTTCAGCTCAGCTTCCACGCCCACGCCACCGCCGCTAGCCAGCCGCTGACTGGAAGAGTATGGAGTCTCGTCTGGCAACAGACTGCCTCTCCCCTCCAGCGAAGTGACACGTCACCCCTCCCCTCTTCGAACACTTAGTTCCAGCCATTCCGGACATTGCCACAACAAAACAGCTGATGGCGCGTCCTGCCGCTGTTGCAATATTTACACCGCCGCCGGGACGCAATGACAAACGTCGCATTAGATGCGCGCTTGCTATTATTCTTTTAATGAGTCCAGATTCGCGGCCAGATGACTCATCGAATAAAATACCTACAGCATGGGAGTCACCGAAATTTTTTCCAGCGGGAGTGTAGGGATTAAAATAAGTTCCCTTCGGAGAAGTGTGAGTTTTTTTTTCTAACCTATTCTAAAACTAAGTGTTATATGTTAGTCCGCGGTAGGAACGGGATTATTGCGTCTCAGGGCTAACCCCTTACGCTTACAAGGGAAGGAAAAACATGCAAGGAGACGTGCATCGCGTCAAAGAGGGATTGGGTTCGCATGGCCACAATTTGGCCATGAAAACCTCCCTAATGTACTTATAGTTAAACTATATCTAGAAGAGAAAGGGAAAAACCGGCACGGACACCGTACAAACCCTTTCGACAGGAAAGAAATAAAAATTGTTACATGCATTATGAGAAAATGCTACAGGAGAAAGATAGGTGGGTACCGTGCTCTTTATTAATGGGAGAGGAGAAACTAGGAGAGAGAGGGCGGGGTAAACGAGAAGTGTGAGATCACTGCAGAGTTTTACGCAAAATAAATAATAAATGCAACATACAACCGTGACGTGTTATTTGAATAAATTAGTTTACCATCAATGTGGAATACCATATTATGTGTGTATATATATATATATATATATAGCTTTTCTCTGCTGTTCAGTCCCAAGCAGGATTATTCATTTTAATAAGACAAATTTATCTTCAGCGCCATCTTAATAGAGCGAGGGAAGAAATACTTTTATAACGAAAAATAACAAACCCTAATTAAAAAGAATCTTTTTTTAAGAAAGGGGTACTCAAATCCTTAATTACATTACGCAAAACATGTTTTAATATAAACATCGTCATTACTTTTTTATTTAAGTAGAAATGGGAACAACCTTCAAGTTAAATTACACATTCTACTTTTATTTAGGTCATTTATGTAACACATTCAGTTTTTTATATAGAAAAAACACTTGTATTTAATATTCATTACATTTAGGCGTACTTCATAGTATTTTTAATGGCCTACCGTGAACCAAGGGCGATGAAAATAATATAAAGAATAATGACTAAAATCTGGTTTTTTTTTAAAGGGACGTCGGAATATCTGCAGAAGTGCAAGAGTAAACACTAATCCCAACTTCGACGCCACAGCTCACAGAACCAGTGGTCCTCTGGGCTCTAATCTTAGCCGTCAAGCTCGAAAGCCACACACACGTAAGCATGTGCCAACAAGCAATACTTGGGTGAAACAGAATGCAAACAATTCTTTCTCTTTAGTCTATTCGCGGTTTATTCACATTTGATGAAACAAACCTTTAAAAAAATCATTCTATGTATGACGTGTACGGTTGTCTCCTAAATATATCACGTATCACAAGCGTGTTTCACTTCTGTTAAAATACGAGTGTCTTATTTTTGGTTGAATTTAACTTTTACTTACATTTCATCGATTAATTTTAATGTTACATTACTACACGGATTTTGGTTGATTAGAGATATTAGGTAGTCAGGGTTTATATATATTTTTTAGTAATATTTCACTTTTAAATCAGAATATTCAGAATAGATATTTTAATTTATTTTTTGTTTTTATTTCTTTTTGGTTTATTATTTTAATATTTTTTTAAATTTTCATATCTTATATAGAGTATAATATTGAAGATATTAGGGAAGAAAAATTATCTTGTAAATATTTATAAAATATAATTTTATTTTACAATGAGATTTTTAAACCAGTGAGAAAATATGTGTGTTGATAATGCCTAGTAAGAAATAGTTCTTATGCATGATACCATTAAATTGAATGCGCACGAATTCTGTGCGTGGTCCCTTTGGTGTGATTTTCTAGACTAAGTTAAGCTTTGTTTCCGTGAGGCGGAGGAATATCCTGGAAGTAGAACTTTAGCAGGGTTTCAGAAAAGTTGGAAGTAACCGTGAATGGACTAAACACAAAATTCCGAGTTTCAAAACTGTTTCATTGCCTAGGTTAGAAATTTTGTTACATCCCATGTTTTTCCTAGTTCTGTAGGAGCGTCGTCTTGTACCAACGTTTGAGCTAAAATTACTTTCAATTATAATATAGTTATGTATTGGGTTTTTAAATACTGAAATGTTAGATACAAAAGTAAATAAAATAATTTTTAGCACTATTAGATTTTCTCCTTAATTTGAATACAAAACTATGGAACTTTTCCGGCAAAAAATAAGCAACAAGTGTTATAATATTATAAATAATTTATTTCGCCATTTGTAAAAGATAATATAGTAGTATTAAGTGCTGCGAAGTAACTGTGCTTATAACGTAAAGAAAGACAACAAGTGCCTAGAATTTCACCATGTGGAGGTTCCCCAAATGCGAGTATAAACGACGGAGAAGAAATAATACTGTTTGTAGTGAGTCGAATTATCTGTCAAGAGTTAACGTCATGGCGATTCAGAATGTTTTTAATTCGTAATGCAACTGGGACGTTCTTTTTTGAAACAATCAGCTGCAGGTAACATCACAAACCAACACTCATTCCAAACAACTCGCTCGAGTAATAAATTGTGTGATTTTAAAACTTGTGTGGTACATTTTGCTCCCTAGATAGAATTATAGGGACTGAATTACAGCGCGTAAATTAAATTAAGAATAAAGTTCCATTAGTGCGATTCAGTTAACAGATAAATTAATGTTAATATTCAATTGTACACTCTCTGATCAAAAATATCCAGATACCCAAAGGAAACTGTCCGATAAGTGTCGGGGGCCACGGTGGATGAGAGGTTAGACTTCTCGCCTCCCACCAAGGCGAACCGGGTNTCCCACAAGGCAAACCGGGTTCAATCCCCGGCCGGCTCACTTCGGATTTTCGCAAGTGAGAATCGTGCCGGGCGATACCGTTTACCCTGCTCTTTCATTCTCACCTCCCTTCACTTTCAAAGGATCTCAAGACGTCGCTGTTAAGGTGGCCGCCTGCCTGGTTGAAGGAATTTTGCACGTCTGAGGCCTAAACGTGTTGGAGCGCTAGGGGCGACCGAGATATGCGGATCAACTCTCTCATCGCCTCTACGCGCAAAGCACTGAAGCGTGAAGCAAAGCGTGCCGTCGATAATGCGCCTCTGTGAGACTTTCAACGGTGACCCTACAATTTTAT
Source organism: Clitarchus hookeri (assembly GCA_002778355.1). Taxonomy (NCBI): domain Eukaryota; kingdom Metazoa; phylum Arthropoda; class Insecta; order Phasmatodea; family Phasmatidae; genus Clitarchus; species Clitarchus hookeri. The sequence goes on along the minus strand of NQII01000387.1, from coordinate 959,463 downwards.
GTCGATGTAATCAAAATAAAGGTTTGATGCATGTCCCTATTCCTTAGTTAATGTTTTGTACCGGAATGTTCGTACCTGAAAATGACCGTGAAAACACCCGTTTGAGCCATTTTCACTATCACAGAAAACATGCTTTAGAGATAAATGGAGGAACTGAAAAACGTATACAAACGCGTAAAGTTTCTTAAATGCTATTCGTAAGCAGACCTCACTCATACACGTTGGACGGTTTTTTAATAAAACGTCTTCTACTGGAGTTCTGCAGACCGTTCGGCGGCCTACCCAGGCGGCCACCTTACGGTTGAACCATAGAACGCTAGTTAGGAGCAGACAGCGATACCACAGAATAAATAAATGTACTATGTATTCTGTAACGATACGGAAAAATGTTAGGAACTAGCTGCAAGTAGTTCAGCTATCTGCCACTAGGGAGCAGCAGAGTCGAAGCAGTTATGGCGCTAGTTTATCTGCAGGAGTCGTAGATGCGCAGTTGGCTTTCGATGTGAACATAGTTTTGCTTCGCGAGGGGGGAAGGGGGAATTACTACCTGCACTAACGCTAATCCCCTCAATCGCGAAATGGCCATTACCACATGTGGTCAGATGACAGATAACAGACCATCACAGCAAGACGCGTAGCGATACGAACTCGTGCTCAGTGTTTCTTGCCAACCCTAAAAGAATAATAAATACTCTTTTTAATATTGCAAATTTATTACAATTTTAAATGAGTAGGGTTAGGATGATTGAG
>NQII01000387.1:899164-958659 GCA_002778355.1 Clitarchus hookeri | reverse complement strand
ATAAGGCATGTATTCCCAGCGCCTTTTCAGTTCGTCTTAAAAAATGTTTAGTTTTAAACAACCAGAAAAGTGGCAGTCTAATCTGCTGTGACAAACTGAAAATGTCATTCCGTTTGTTATTAAGGAAAAGGGATTAAGGATTACTGTTGTATTGATTTAATTGAACTTTTCAACTACATAATGAAAATGTAGTTAGTTATTTAGCATGTAAACGCTGACGAATAAGGTAATTCCTGGGTTTTTTTTTTAGGATCTAAATTATACAGTTTCATAAAGGACTGTGAAAGACGTTATAATTTGGTGAGCTTCGATAAACTAGCACAACTACGCGATGCTCCAGAATATTCCTTAATCGCGAAGGCGACATATAAGTAAATGTTATTTAATATTCAGTTTTATTTTTTACCCACACACTATTGTATTCTGAATTAATATTCGTTCATAATTTAAGAGACTTTCTAACCGCTGTTATGAATGTAATTGAGAATAGGTATACGCATGACAAGATTTGACTTGGCGGAATTTGAACAGTACAGTTGGTAATACCTCGTCTATTTTAATGGCATGAAACTAGAGAGTCTAAAATCTAATTAATTATAAATGAATTGTAATTAACTGTGATTATTTGGAGAACTCTAAAAATATACACTTGCCACATGTATGACATTATAAAATTTCCTACCATTGCACGATGTCTGTGTGACAGTAAGTTACAAAAATTTTCTTCACAAACATCTGCAAATCATTGAATGACTGATTTCCGTAATCATGCTGTTAAAAAAACTAGTAGTATGAAAATAATGCATTATAAAAATCCATACAACGCTTTTTGTATAGAAAAGAAAAACATTTCTTTGAGGCTGTTTGGTTTTCAATAATACAATAAAGGTTTCATTGAAAGAGAGGGTTACATACACTTACAGGTTTCCTTTTATTAGAATGTTTCCTCACATGTTCTTGTTAATGGTAATACTACATTATTTATAGCAAATACACATTTTTTGAGCATGGTTTGTTTAAAGTAAATAAATCTACCTTCATACCAAAGGAAAAGGTTTCGCTATGTTTAAAGTTGTATATACATATAATATGGTAGTCTTTTTTTTTTTTCGGGTTACCCACTAATTTTGTTACCTCTACCCTTTGTATTACCGTTGTACATTTTCAAATTTCTAGGTTTAGTACATGAGGATGCTCAAGGAGTGTCAATTTATGAGTTTTTTTTTTAAAGGAAAAACTTTAACATTAGCGTTTTTTGTTACAGGTTATGTTTACATGTTAAAGTGAACTTTAGTACTGTAAAATAAAGTTTAACAGATTCTCATAAGACAGAAGTAACTTTAAACGTCAAAAGTTCAGTGAAATAGTGTACCAGCGCTTAAAAATGGCCTCTTCGAGACATAAAAATGACATTTTTTGTTCGGTTTTCGGGAACTGCAGCCATTATGTAGGCTGAACCAGTTTCCGACGCTAAGACAAGTACTACAGCGGTATCACAAGTTTTTAAAAGAGAAAAAAGACATAAGAGCTTCTGCACATTTTCTTATAGAAGAATTACTTGAGATTTGGCAAAAGTCTGGTACACCGACTAAACCACTGAAACACTGCATTGAAAAATTGGAGAAAATTCATAAAACATGGCTGCTTTTAAATAAAAATAAAACAAGAGCTTCTCAAGCGCAGAAAGACAGAGAAATGTTGTTTATTAAAGAACTAGATGACCTTCTTGATATTTCCCACGCAGACGCCTCTAACTTAATAAAGATTGAAGAATATAGGGACTTTATTGTCGATCAAAGAGGCGAGCGCATGATGATTATGACTTCACTAGATAAGAAATTGGAGAAACAAATAGAACCCATCCAAAAACGCAAACGACAGGCCGAGGAACTGAGACAAAAGGCTGCTGCTGAATGTGTAGTTCTCCACTTCGGCAATTTCCAGCCAACAACTGCTTGATTCCAGCTTTACTAGCTCTTCCAGTGATGCACACGAGGAAGTAAAACGTAATGTTATCTGTTCCAAATAAGGCTGCGAACAATTTGCCTTCAACTAGCGGAATTTTTACACCACATGTTACTAGCGCTCTAGATCGCAACAAAATAACCAATCGAGAAGGAATGTGATTAATAATTCCGTTAGCTACCGCACTTGATCAAGACCCAACTTCTCTACCGATTTCACAAAGCACTATTCGATGAGCAAGAGAGAAAGCCAGGACAGAATTTTATGTCTATATCAAAGAATCCTGTGCACCAAATTATTGGGACGGCAAAATGCTCCTTGACGTATTGGAGAATAAGAAAGTTGACCGTCTTCTGGTGCTTGTCTCTGGAAATGATTGCGAAAAATTGCTAGGCATACCTAAACTTACAGCAGGAACAGGTGAAAACACAGCCCATGCTGTCTCAAGCTTGTTAGAGCAATGGAATGTTAAAGAGCAAGTCCAGGCTATGAGTTTCGAAACAACTTCTTCTAATACTGGACCCCAAAAAGGAGCATGTGCTCTCCAGGAAGCTAGCGTAGGTTGGAATCTGCTATGGCTGGCTTGTCGCCATCACGTGCTGGAAATAATACTTGCTAAGCTATTTAAGTTGTGTTTTGGCCCACCAAGCTCTCTGGAGATTCCTTTGCTTAAAAGGTTTAGAGAAGTTTGGCAGAACTATTCACATGAACACTACAAAGGGCTTGAGTTAAGTACAGACACAGAGCTATTCGCTCAGAGTACCCTAGAGGTACTTGCAAAAACTGTGCCTGGAGAAAAACATGAAACCACCGAACACGAGAGCGCTTCCTCCAAAGTGAACGTGTTTTGCACTGTATCTAAATACACTGTTTACGGCCCTTTCTTTTTTCACGAGCCCACTGTTACTGGAATCCCTTGTTTGGACATTCTTACAGAGTGGTTGTTTCCTCAGTTAGAAAAGGCGGTGGGGGACTTCATTTTCCAGCAGGATCGTGCACCACCCCATTGGCACCACCTGTTCGCGGATACCTGAACGAGACGTTGACGCAATACTGGATTGGTCGAGGAGCAGCTGGTGACAAGGCTATTCATCACTGGCCACCAAGAAGCCCGGATCTTACCCCGCGCGATTTTTATCTTTGGGGGTATATAAAGGATCAAGTGCTTCGGCCGGACATGCTGACAAGAGTGTGGAACGATTTTGATTATCCCGTAGATGTCGTTCGGGCCGCTCGTGGTGGTCGTGTAGAACATGTATGAAGATATGCTAATCATACTTCACAGTTCCACGGTTAATTTGATTGGTCAATGGTCAACCAAGGTTGTAGGTTTTTTGGTTTTGATATTGTAGACCTTCAAAGTTGGGGTATTCTTTTATACTCATCCTGTACTACAACTATAACGATAGAATTTGAATTTTAGCAAGTATTTATTTCAGTAGAATAAATGGTGTTGTAGTGAGTGTTAATGAAAATGAAAATAGTCAAATTAGTAGTGTTAGTGAATCTGTAAATAGCCAAATTAGTAGTATTAGTGAACTGGTAGACAGGAAAGTAGACTGTGTTAGCGAAGTGGTGAACATGAAAATAGGCAAAATGAACAAAAATTTGAATAGAAAAAGAGATAGCGTGAACAAAAATGTGGACCGAAAGATAGAAGGTAGTTTGTAAAAAATAAAATAGACTGTGTAGACAAGAAAATTGAAAGTGTAAATGAGAGTATGTATAGTGTAAACGAGTCAGTGGGCGGGATTGAGCAGGAAATAAAACACGAAGTATGCGCCCTCAAGAAGGAATGGCAGGAATTCTGCAGCATCTAGGGGAAGACATGCAGCAGCAGAGGAGGAGCTGAGATCGACCTCCACCGAGCCGACGAATGTGGGCAGCTGGGAGAAGGTAATGGTCGCTGCTAATACAGCTATCGCAGGAGAGGCCCAGCGGTTCTACAGTATGGTTACGCCTCAGCCAGGGTTGGGTAAAGGCAGCCTCACAATAAAGTCCGCCCCCTACAATGGCCAGACACCCTGGCGCGAATACAGGCACCAGTTCGAGATCGTCGCTGCCCTGAATGACTGGACTGACGAACAGCAGGGGCTCTACCTGGCGACTGTACTGGAGGGGACCTGCACTGAGCATACTGTAGTCTCTACCAGAACGACAACGACTGGAGTACTCCACATTGGCTTTGGCCCTGGAGCTGCAATTTGGCGACCAATACCTGCGACACGCCAACCATGCCAAACAGCGAAGTCGCACATCATGCCTTTCTCAGGGTACCACCCGAGTGAATTTGGAGTGAATTTTCCTGAGTTAACCCCCAAACTGCAGCTGCAGTAAAACAAAGCTAAGAGAAGTATACTCTTCCAGCTTGGTAACCTTAGCATAGAGCACGATATTTACATATTATAAATAGAGAACGAATGCCTTTTGGGACTTGATGAGTCACGTAAGCTGGAGTACTGTATCAATACTCGACTGGGGGTATATGGGCAGGCAATAGAGTTGGCAGTATCAACATAATATTTATCCTCGCTAATGACCTGTCCGGTTATATGTGGCAGTCGATTATACTCCCTCTGTTTCTAGCGAAATTATTATTCCAGGTAGATATCAGTTAACATTTGTCAGGCAGTTGGACATAATCGAACCAGCCCAGAAAGATGGCATTCTATCAGATGATTGCATTGTGAAAAGGGCTTTGGTCTCTTCGAACTCTGACAGTTAATTTTCCCAGGTTTTGGCAGGTACCAGTAGCACTGGGTGACTGACATAAAACTGAATTTACAACACCATATGGAAGACGTTACCAATTTTTTGATATGCCATTTGACCTGTGCTATCCATATTGAGGAAGGTGTCACAATAGTGGTTTGCAAATGTTCCTGAAACTTCGTTGCCACAAAAAACCGAATGTCCCCTACCAAATGCTATCGGGGATCTACTAACACGGACAGGAGGAAACCTCAACTTGCGACAAGAGAATGCTGTCTCAGAATCACTACAGAGAAATAGGACTGCTGTGTCATGTGAGCCAAATGACCTTGGCAAAACTTTTGTTGCCTGCCATCATATCGATACAGGGGAAGCCAGACCCATAAAGCAGCCACCAACATGAATACTGCTATCTTCAAATGAGATAGTCGATGGGATTTTGAATGAGATGAAAAAGTTTGATGTGATAGAGCCATCAGTCTGGCTGGTCTTCTCTCATTGTGCTTGTTAAAAAGAAAGATGGTTCTGACGTGACCAAGCTTGGCTACGGCGATAAAGCCAACTTGATCTGCGGTGTTCTCAGAGTTGTGAAGTAATATGTGTGTGCCCGGCGCCACAGCTCTGCGGTGAGCTGATGAGATGTAGGGTCGTTCGGCCGACAGCCTAGGGACTCTGGTAAACACTCCGTCATACACACGTTGCCGAGGTTGTGGGCCACCTCGCACGCCTTACTTGATTATCAATAAAAACAGTGGTGCTGGTTGTTAAGGTATTTATTACCCCGTTATGTACACACAACTATACAGAAGACACGTGGCCTGAATGGCCCGGAACTACAAGCGACCACGTGGTCTTATAATGTGAAGCTCGAAATGCACTTTACGATTACCGATAAATAATAACGTCGCTCTCCCCTCGGCGCTATGCAAGTTAAATAATGAAAGAGATAATGATAATGATTTACAATGTTATCGATGCGACTAGATACTATTCGACAGATGATGTCATTGCTAGGGCTTCTGCGGAGTGGGGAGAGCGTAACGTCCGAGCTCGTCCAAGTGCTGGCGGATACTGGCGGAAATGTGCGCCGGCTTCCGTTACCTAAGCGCAGCTGATGCCATGCGGTGAAACAGTGAAACACAATATACACTGAAAGATGATTATGGGATGGAAAATGATATGAACTAAATTAACACAAGAAAACATAATTACCCTTACACAAATACATAATAAAAATGATAATACTTATTCTAAATGTTTTCATTGCACCAGACACAGCATTGCCAAATGTAGAATGTCACATGTCTCTGGCTGTGGCTGGGCAGATTGTCTCCGATGACAAAACTAATTATTAATTAACTATACACTGACACTATTAACAAATACACTGACGAAATAAACTGAATAAATAATAAACACTAATGCACTCTTGCCCACAAGCCTGTCGGTGTGGTGCGTCTGGTGTGGACATACAGCGTAGGTCAGTGGGCAAGAGGACTCGTGAACGTGCGGTTCAAGTCAGTTCTATGAGATTTTGTTTTGATTACCACCAACTTAATAATGTTAACAAGAAAGAGTATTATCCTCTCCCAAGGATAGACGACACACTTAACAGCCTAACAAGTTCAGAGTGATTTTCTACTTTGGATACGAAGAGAGGGTGCTGGCAATGCACAGTAGTCCCAGAAGACAAAAAAAAGACTACCTTTTGTGTTGAAGGGTAAGGAATCTAGAAATTCAACTTTATGCCCTTTGGGCGTTTGGTGGTGCAACAATCAAGTATTTGGACGAAAGAGTTAATAGTATGAGATGTATAAGGGCGGCAAAGGTTGTTTTAATTCATGTAGGGGCAAATGACATGGCTCGAAAGGAGGTAAGGCAAGATGTAGAGAGGGACCTAAGGTGTTACAAAGTAAAGTACACAAGAAGTTCCCAAGAGCTAGGACAGTCGTTACTGGCATGCTGTTTACAAAGGGAATACCTTACAGGAAGGCCATGGCAGCGATTAAGGTTTATGAGAGAGTAAGTAGGGATTTGGGGGCTACATTTATTGATAGTAGGAAATGGGTAGGCTGGGAAAGTGTAGGAAGGGACTAGGTACACATGACAGAGCACAGAAAGAGGATCCTAGGGGATCTGCTAGGTAGGGAAGCATCTGGTTATATGGAGAGGATCAGGGCTAAGCAGCGAATGTTTAAATAGCAACCAGAGAGGCACAAGGTAACAGAAGTAGAGCGAAATGGAGAAATAAGCCCTGATGAGGCCACAGGGGTGGGAGGGAGTAAGCTAATTAGGAGGGAAATGTAGCATGTTAGCATAAAGTTAATGGTTGTGAACTGTAGGAGTGTGTACAGCAAGCTGGGGGGCTTCCGAGGTAAGGCTGAAGGATATGGGGTGGATATAGTGGTAGCTGTGGAGACTTGGCTGAATGAGAAAGTGCTTGAAATTGATTGTAGCCAGGGTAAATTCACCATCTTCAGAAGAGACAGGGATGGGAGAGTAGGAGGAATAATTGTGTGTAAGGGAGGGGCTGAAAGGGTCAGTCGAATGGATTAGTGAAGATGTTGAGTGATGGAAATTAAATTAAGTGGGGTTAATAGTAAGAGGATTATTTTGCTGGCAGCATATATGCCATAAGGACAGGGATGGCAGGCAATTAAGACGATCAAGGAGAGGGTTGATAGACTAAAGGACAGGCAGTGGGTTGTTGTAACAGGGGATCTGAATATGCCAGGTGTGAGATGGCTAGAGGGTACAGAAGGAATGGGCAGCACGATGCAAAGAATAGCAGCACAGTTACTCAACAGAGGCTTGGTCTAGGCAGTAGAAACACCTATGAGGTGGAATGAAGATGGTGTTGGGTCAGTGCTGGATGTGGTGTTGGTCAGACCTGGGAATACTGTAAATAGTGCAATAGTATTGGATGGCATAGGCGATCATGATATTCCTGTTGTGGAAATTGGTCTTGGCAGGATGAGGGAAGAGCAAATTGCAGACAGGTTTGTGGGTAGTATGGGAGAGGAGACAAGAAGGGGGAAGAAGTCTTCCTGAGGGATAGGTTTGAAAAGTGATCTATGAGGGATGGTGTGAAAGAATTATGGGAAGAATTTAAAATAATAGTAGAGGTTATTTTTGAGAGAATTGTGCCAAAGAAAATATTACTGTCTGGAGGAGATCTACCATATTATCGACAGATGATTAAAAAAATGAAGAGGAAGTGTAGAAAATTACATACCAAGAGGAGATATGAAGAAATGACCAGAGCTAAGAAATTTATGAAACAAATGGGAAGGGAGTTTGAAAGGATGATCATACAGCAAAGAATATATTTTTATGGAATATGGTGGAAGAAGGAAAAGGAAAGGAATGGGGGAAATTGTTTAGCTATGTTAAGATGGCAAGGGGAGGAGAGGATGGGATATCTCTGCTTAAAGGTAGGGATGACAGGTCTGCGTCAAATAACCAAGAAAAATTAGAGATGCTGCAAGGCCAGTACTTGTCAGTGTTTGAGGGAAAGGAGAATTGGAATAAGGATGCTAATAGGGATTGGGTGCTGTTTAGTAAGTGTAAGATGAGGGAATGGGAGATAGCAATGGTAATCAGGGGGTTGAAGAGCAGTAAGGCAGTAAGGACCAGACATGATAGTGAACACAGCACTTAAGTTTGGTGGGAGAGATTTAGTGAAATATTTGGAGGTGTTGTTTGGCAAGTGTTTAGGAGAAGGTAAGTTACCACATGGTTGGAAGGGTGCGTTGGTGATCCCAATATACAAGTAGGGAAAGGATAAGGAGAGGCCTGGCAGCTACAGACCAGTGAGTCACACATCGAGTACAGGAAAGGTAATGGAGAGGCTGGTGGTTCTGTATGTGGTGAACGTTATAAACAAGAGGAATTGGTTGGAGGAGTCACAACATGGTTTCATGTGAGACATAACTGGCTGGGCTGTTAGAAAATCTGGTGAAGGTAGTTTATGAGGGGATGTAAGTGGATGCCTGCTTCATGGACTTTGAGAAGGCATTTGATAAGGTGCCCCATGGGACATTGATGAATAAAGTAGATGCGCTTGATGTGGACCACTCCTGCGTGGTCTGGCATGGCCATTGTCATCACATCGTCCGTTCACAGTCGCTGCACTAGTACGGCCTGCAGAACATGCACGTCGTGTGTCCCGATGCGTGTCCACGTCATTCACTTGAGAACAAGTCATGACCCGATACCGGGTTATCCAATCGAGTGCATGTGGTGTCCCTAGAGATATCTTTGTAATTATGATAGGAATCAAGTGTTAGACTGTGTATTAAATAGCATTAGAATTTATCGCCCACTGGCAAATGTTCGTGAAATTCGCCCTTAGGGGATTGCGAAGTAATCACAGAATAAATGCATGCCACATGCATATTTAAGTAGGTGTAGAGTAGTAAGGCTAGGGTATTTGAAGTGTTCTACATAATTTTCCGAGTGCAATTGTATGTCTAATCAAGCCAATTAGTGGTGTGGGAAATAATAAGTCTTTCCTTCTACCTGGCCATTCCGGTCATAGAGTGCCCCAAAACTTAACAGACCTAAATTTTCCATGTGCTCTGGAAGGCACCACATAACCATGTTTCGTATTTTAATTAGAGCTTAATTGAGAACTCTTTACCCTCTATTTAATTAAGAAATCTCACTCAGAATGTTTCAATGTTTTATGTGTAAATGCTTCAAGTTCTATGTTAATGAGATCAATTAATTAAATTATCTCGCGGAGTAGAGCGAGCTCTCGGCAAGGACGCCGATCACTCGCGCCATCTCCGCAATCTGATTCCACGGGTCTTAGGTGCTGCACATGCGTCGCAATCGCGGGGTTTTTTAATATTTTGTCCTGAACACTTTACTGCAATACCAACAGTCCTTCCGGCGTAACAAGCACCCCTCCGTCAGCTCAATTTACCGACCCCGGAGGTTTAATTGCTATAGTAAGTTTTGATCTGGTTAAGCAATGGCTTGGAGAAATTCCCGTCCCTCGTTGGGAAAGCCAACTTGACGCGTGGTGTTACCAGAGCTGATGATGTATGAAATATGTGCCCGGCGCCACAGCTCTGCGGTGAGCTGATGCAATGAGAGTCGTTTCGGTCGACAGCCTAGGGGACTCAGGTTATCACTCTGTCACATACGATGGCGAGGCTGTATGCCGCCTCGCACACCTACATTAAATTACAAATGAAACACTTACGATGCTTGTGGAGTTATTTATTCCTTGCGACTCCTTAATGAATACACACAACTGTAGTATAAAACACGTGGCCATAACGGCCCGGAACTGCGTGCAACCACGTGGCTTTACAATGTGAAAGGTGACTGCGCTTAACAACTCTCCGATGAGAATAACGTTGCTCTCCCCTCGGCGCTATAACAAATAAACAAATGATCATGTACATGAAGTAAAGTCTATGGCAGTGAGTATGTGTTCAGCTTAAGATGTCGGCACCGTAGGCCTTTGTGGAGTGAGAGACTTACACGTCTTGATGCGTTCAAGTGCTGAAGAGAACTGGGGGGAAGCATGGGGCTGGCTTCCGCTACCTGAGCGCAGACGACGCCAAGCGGCGAAACGATGAAGCACAATATACACTAAAAAATGATTATGAGAAGGAAGTGACATGAATTAAATTAACGTAAGACAACATAATTTTCCCTTATACAAGTACACAATAAAAATGATTATATTAATCCTAAACGTTTCCATCTTACCGGCCACAGTATTGCCAAGTGTACAATGTCAAATGTCCCTAGCTGTGGCTGTGTCGACTTTCTTCAATAATGACAATTATGATATTAATTATATACACTGAATAAATAACACTGAATAAAGACCCTGATGCAATACACTGATGCTATTAATAACACTGAATAAATTAGAAACACTGATGCAATTACACTGATGCTATTATGCACACTCTCACTCGTGCCCACAAGCCCGTCAGTGTGGAGTGTCTGGTGTAGTGGACACGACTGTGGCAGTCAGAGTGGGCTCATGGAGCTCATTAAGCCGCGGTTCACGTCAGTTTTCGCATCATTCTTGGCCCTTTTGCACAGTAACGACCGCTGGTAGGCCTTGTGAGTCAGGTCCGCTTTAATTTTCATTGTATACATGTAACTGTGCACACTATTCGGCAATACAATTTACTTGAGTTAACCAAAGCTTGCGATTTCTCATTTAGTGTTGTATTTCGGGTCCTGGCCTATCCAGGAAGTCATGGACACCTCAAGGATGCACCCTTCATTTATAAAGTAAAAGCTAATACTAAGGCATGTTGGGGACCCTGTATATCTCGGCTATATATTATGTTTTCCAGTAAATTTGTCCAGGATGTGTCAGGGGATACAGCAATGTGGTCGTTGAGCCTCGATCCTGAGAACTGTGACTACGTGCTCACCCAGTGAACTGGCCCCCATTCTATTCGAAATAGGAATATTGTGTAATATTCTGACTTTTCTGAACATAGTCGCCTTACGATTTTTGCATTACTATCCCCGACTGCTCAGGTAACATTAAGCTGATTCTGGACAAGTGGGTAGTAGAATGGTTTGGGAACTTCCTCAAGGGGCGAAGGCAGAGGGTGAATGTGGGGAGGCAATATCAGAGGAAGGAGAGGTTACATCAGGGGTGCCAAAGGAAAGCATGCTGGGCCCTCTGTTGTTTACCATAATGGTAAATTACATGGGTTTGGTGATAAGGGAAAATAAGATTGTTTGCAGATTATTGTGTGTTTTCAATACTGGGTCGGGAGGGGGTCAAAACTTGTAGGCAGGCATTGACAGGATATGGTTGTGGACCGTGGATAATAAAATGAAGATAAATGTAAGAAAAACTAAGGTAGTGAGGTTTACAAGAAAGGTGATAAGCAGGGACATGTACAGATGGGAGGAGCAAGACATAGAAGAAGCAGCAGAATATAAGCATCTAGGGATTGTATTGCAGGGGAACTTCAGATGGGGAAAAAAAGTTGGAGAGGGTGGTTGCAAAGGCAAGAAAGGTTTAAGGTATGTTGGGAAGGATTTTGAAGAGAGTCAGCACTTAGGTGAAGGAGAAGGCATTTGACACAATGTTACGACCGATGTTTGAATGTGCTGTATGGGACCAGTACACGGAGGCACGAAAGCTAGAGAAGGTGCAAAGAAGGGCAGCAAGAAGGGTGAATTGTAGGTGGAGAAGACAGGGGCATGATGGTAAGGATGAAGTGAACTAAAGGCCATCAGTGATGATTAAATGAATGAGATGGTGCACATTTAAGAACACGAGGAAAGTTGAAAGGCTGGTCAGGATGTGCAGGGTGGAGAATGGAGTGGGTACCAGCTATGATAGGGGATGTTTGGAGGGAGAAAAACAATAGTGAGAAGCTTCAGGGGGCATGGTGGAGAATGGAACAGGGTAGGCAGTCTATGCTTGTGAGGTCTGTGAGGGAGTGGTTATGTTTTACATGACGAATTGGTATCTGGGAGAGGGTTTGGAAAGTTCAGGAAGATCGTGGAAGAGTAGTTTGGTCAGGTAAGGGAGATGTGAGAGAGCTCGCCACCGGACGGTAGCCTAATTGCGGGTGTTGGTTATTGTTATTATTATTATTATTATTACTATTGAATTCATGTAGTTATATCTTAGAATGCGCAAGCGAAATTGTTATCCTAGCTTACGTATATTAGGTTAATAGTTTGTTTTGTATTGATTAAGTATAAAATGAATTGTAATAAATTTCGGTGAATTTTTATTATTCTTTTATACCATTGTTTATACGTAGTATTATTTTTCTTTCTATAATTAAACAAATTTTTTTTCCACTATTTTAGTTGTCACCTACACTACGATTTCCAAATAATGTACAGCGCGTTCTCTATGATGCAGAGAAATGTTTTCATTGAAGTAGGTTAGAGGAATGAGTTACTGCAAGTGTAAATTAGAAAGAGAGAAAGGCAGTAGAAAGTTTATAACCATGTAGCATACGACATCCAAAGAGCGACTGATGTGATACATAAAGGATGACGAGTATTTTTGGTAATTTGTCGCCGTGCCGGGTGTTATTGTTCGTTGACGTTTTATGTCACGACCTTTAACAAGTTGTATACAGATGGAAAATGAACAGTTTCTCTATTGAAATACATATACTTGTATATTTGTTAAAAGCGATTTTGTGGTAATTTTTTAAGGTGGAAGTTTGATGCCTAAGAAGAAAAATATAGGCGTACACGAGAATTTTAACGTTCGTCTTAAATTTCCTCAATGAATAATTCAGGAATTGGAGCTGGCAACTTAAATGATGATTCAAAATTACACTGTGAAAAAGATGCTCTTACGGGCTTGTTGGGATGGTTCCTTCAAGTTCTTCTAGCATGTCTGGCGTTCACCTGTCTCATTCGTAAGTAAGCTCTGCCTCATTACCATTTAATGAAAATTATGGTTAATTATTGAGAATAGAACAACGCTAAGAGAAATGAAACGTGGGTAATTTTTTACTTTAGGGGCTTTTCTGAAAATAAGAAAAAAAACTCCAGAAAGTGGTATATTTCGACTCNGAGTCGAAATATACCACTTTCTGGAGTTTTTTTTCTTATTTTCAGAAAAGCCCCTATAGTAAAATTTTACCGAAACGTGTATAGAGTGACATTTTTTAGAATAAAACTTGAGGTGGAAATGACCACAGGCATCCAAATTCACTAACTAGTATTTCCCATAAAGGGAACAAGGGCAAGTGACTTAGGAACGAATAAAGAGTAAGTGATCAAGGACACATTCCACTGAAATCGAACACTGCCTAATTCTCTCTCCATACACAACAATTTTGGGTCAGTATTTTGCTCTGCCTTTATATTGGTTGCTTCTTCCTCAATTTATCCTTTCATTCTCTTTGCTGTACATAGTCAGGGTACCTGCCATAATGGAGAACTGGGAAGAGAAAGCAAAATGCTGGTTTGTGCATTTTTTTTTTTGCAATTGCAAAATGGATTGGCAGACAATGCCCATTTCAGATAATGGGGTTTTTAACTCTTATAATGGTAGCCAATAAAATTCTCCAAGCAAAACTGAAAAAGAACACGTAGACAAGTGTAAGAAATATTATCTTGTGTAAAAACAGTGATTTTGTATACACTTCAAACCCCCCTCCACTCCGTCTCTTGGTAATTATTAAGTTTAGGGGCTTTTCTGTAAAAATAAAGATAATTAATGGAAAATGGTATATCTTCACTCTACTAAAGATGCAGAACACGAATATACTAGGGGCATTAACGTCCGACTAACTTCGTAATATGTGCCCACCTAACCTAACAGAACCTTACCGCACAATGAGTGAATCACTGTTTTACATTTTTAAACTAACCTAGGATTGTTGGGTTATACAATAACCTAGGATTGTAGGGTTTTACACTAACCTAGGATGTTTGGGTTTTACACTAAACTACGAACGTTGGGCTGGTATAATTCCTCTGACGTTAATAGACGTAAACAAACATATTTCGCAAGTTTTTAAAATATGTTCTACTTATATTAACATTACGCCCTCTGGAATATGAACAAGGTAAGCTGTGCATAACCCATTAATGCAACTTTTGTTGGTCTAGGACGTTTCTTTCAGAATTGTAAACAAACTGGCTATATTGCTCATTTTGCAATTTTGTTCAATTTTTTTAAATATGTTGTACTTATTTTAAAGCTATGCCCCTAGTATATTCATGTTCTACGTGATTGGTAAAGTAGAAATATATCATAATTTTGAATTTTTTTTTGTGTTTTTCAGAAAAGCCCCTAAACTTAATACTTACCATTGGTTGTTATAGGTTTTAATGGATATTTTTTAATTGAATTTCGTATGATGCAATATGGAAAAGGAAACTATTCGTCCTGCTGGAATATTGGAGAAGTATACATATGTTTTAAGGAGTTTTATTTTATGCAAATGTGTTTTTAACACATGTGCATAATGTGTGTACACACATGGGAAAGTTTTCAGTATTACAATGGTGAAGGCAAGTGAAGTGAAGAGATTTGGGCGGCTCTTACGGCGAGGTCTTGAGTGCCTATACAATGGTGTTATGTACGTTTTAGCTAATGGGGGAACCCTCTCCCCTTTCCCCGATTTATCTCTTGTATTTTTTAATATCTGTTCTGAAGGTTTGGTTTTAACATCTACGACGCCCTTTCAAAGAGTCTCACACGGAGAAAAGAATTGCCATTTGTTTACATTTCATGTTGACACTTTTATTGGTAAATATTAAGATCGTATTTCAATGTTGACATCTATCAGTTTGATATTTTGTAGTTTGTTTACATTCAGAACGATAGTTTAATATGTGTAATGGTTTCCTTCTTAATTATGTGCTATAATTTTTCTGAAATTTATATTAATTGAACTTGACGCACATTTATATAATTACTGTTTCTTAATTTGTGTGGTTTTTCCTTGTCAAGCCACGACATTGTATACTAATAAGCCTAATTCCTAAGAGGTCACATATGTTAATATCTTTATAGATAAGATTTCCTTATCAGAAAGCTTTTCATTCCGTGGTTTTGTTAAGCAGGGTATGGTTAAACTTTTGTAAGCCCGGGGACTCTCACGTCATGTAAGACTAGCTCCTGCAAATTTTGTTTAAATTTTTGTAGACGATGGGGGACAGCCGTCGTCAGTGTAATAAATGTGCGCAGGCAAAGGAAGAGACCTAAAGAAGTGCCAGTTTATTTTATTAGTGAATTTAGATCATAAGAATGGTGTCGAAGGCGATGCTTGAGGCTCCATTGCCGCAGAGTAAACCTGTACCGACTAATCTAATCCAGACGTCCGCTTAACGTCTAGATGTTGAGATCATCTTATTAATTACTTAAAGTTGAAGAGAATCTTCAAATATTTTGTTTTTTGACCGTGAACTGTCCAGAGGTCGTGAAAATGGAATTTTGCTCTAAACTCAAGCTAGTTGGCACTCATATCAAATGTTGTGGACAAGAATTTTGTTTCATGTGTAACGTTGCGGTTTTTCAGGGGTTATATTTACCGTTAATCACATATATTATAATTATATATGATTACTGAGTATTTGCTTATGTTGCCAAGTCATTTAATATAATTTCCAAATTCAGCTTTATTATAGGAGTTAAACAAAATACAGTATAGGCTTTGGTTATTTTAATACTTTATTGACATAGAGATTATATGTGTGTGTGTTTATATATCTATATATCTAATCTAATATATAAAATTCTCCCGTCACAGTGTTAGTCACTGAACTCCTCCAAAACGGCTGGACCGATTTTTATGAAATTTTTTATGCATACTCGGTAGGTCTGAGAATAGATTTATATCTATATTTTACACCCCTAAGTAATAAGGGTGGCCACCCCCAAACAATTTTTTTTTATTTTTTATTTTTTTATGATGTGGCATCAAAAAATACATACCCTCCTAAATTTTCACCCTTCTACCACAAACCCTTATTTTTTTATAGCGATATTAGTAATTTAATAAATTTTACCCTAGGTCGATAACTGATCAATTATCATCGATCATTTATCGATATAGGTTAAAATTTATTCCCACCAGGTGTCTCCCAGTGACACAGCACGGAGTAGCCGGTCTCCACTTTCTCTAAAAAAATAACCTTTCTCTTATTCATTTGTGCTCAGATCGTAGTAGTGACGTGTTTACAATTATATTTTCATTAATTAAGTGTACTTCTTAATTAACTTTATTATTGATCGCAAAGCTGTAATTGTTTGTATTTCCATTTTATTAATATTTATTAAATTATCTAATTTTATATTCCGTCATCGTTCACAGAGCTCCATGCCTCTTCCACTTATATACCACGTCCTCACACACTTACAATAAGTTATAGTTATTTTTTTCTAATACTATAATCACTAGAAATACTTTTTATGGCAAAACCACGTTTGCCGGGTCAGCTAGTGTATACAAATGCACAATAGAAAATATACTAGTTGTTTCTCGTCTCGCCATCACTGGTTGTTGGAGTGATGTGGCATGTTCAGACGACAGCCAATTGCAGGACAGGTGACAACATAAGTAGGAAAAAGTAATATCGAACTTGATTTTTGTAATAGAAATTCCACCACCACTGTGGAGAATGTACATGAGTGTGTGCTTAAAATAAATTGAAATAATGATTATTAATATGGTTATGTAAATGAGTTAATTACTGCAAATATGTTTAAAATTGAATTGCAATTATTGTAAATGTAAAAATGAGTGAAATTAATTGATTTTGTTATAAGAAGATAAACAGAGTGATATTGATTAATTTTATTTAAGAGTAATCATATAATATTAATTGAATTTGTTGGAGAACAAGAATGGGAAAATAAAATCTTGATAAAATTTTGAATTTCAACCTTCTGACTTCTACTGAAATGTTACAAATTAATTTATTCAAAGTTAATATCAATTTTCTTTCGCTGAATTTTTCGTCAAGATTTTATTGCATTCAACTGAACAAATAGAAATTCATGTAATGCTGTTCTTGAAACATATTAACTT
Source organism: Clitarchus hookeri (assembly GCA_002778355.1). Classification (NCBI taxonomy): domain Eukaryota; kingdom Metazoa; phylum Arthropoda; class Insecta; order Phasmatodea; family Phasmatidae; genus Clitarchus; species Clitarchus hookeri. The sequence continues at coordinate 941,467 of NQII01000387.1, read as the reverse complement.
ATGAGAGAGAAAGAGATTAATTTACTTGTACTTCTGTGAAATTTTATTATATGAATCACGTTTACTTTCAGTAAAATGTACAGTTTTGAATTGAATAATTTCTGGTAATTTCAAATGTTCATACATGTCAGATGTTAATATGTGTCGCAATTCTTATCGCAGTAATAAAACTTACATTTCAGTCAAGGGTATATCTGTGCGATTTGTGTGGAATTGGAATTTTAAATCCTATTGAAAAAGGTCTGTGTGTTCTGTCACAGCATTCCTCTTCACAATGAGAATAAGGTAAATCTATTTTACTTACCCGTTCGGGAGATAATGTCTTTGTTCATTTATTGTCTGATAAGAAGGGTTTAATATTGTTTCAAGATACGTTAAATTATCTGCGGTATTCTCTGTCAGCATCTTTTGGGTTACTTAGCATTGACACGGAGGAATTTGTTGATTTTCTTATGTGCAAGGCTTCTCTTTCACACAATCAGTTCAATCAACCATACACATATATAATTACTTACCACAATTAAATTAAAATTTCCTTTTAATAAAATTTAACACTCGGAGAGTCTCCTTGATTTTTTGCGAGGCATTGACATTTTCTGGATTGGGAGCCATCATGTTCTACATGGGACGAAGATCTATCGCAATGGATTGGCCACCCGAGCTGTGGGACTCTTTTCCCTTGTGTGGGACACCGCTGCGTTCATTTCAAGGGGCGGAGGTTTGTGATGGGTGTCACACCTTGAACTTCCTACAAGACCGCAATGCCAGTTACCACACTGCTACGTGTACGAGACTTAAGGGACGTTGTCGACATACCTGGGGGTGCCTGGTGTATGGGGCCGCCCGGCGCTCTGCTGTTGTGTGTCAGCCCAGGTTGACGCCTCTTAACATTATGCACTGCGGACAAGTGTGCGTGCTCATCCACTCATCTGGTTGGTTCTCCCACCCCCACCCCCGCCTCTACTGAAGACTGGCAAGTGGCATATGGCAGGCTGTGTCGTCACAGTGAACTGATCTATCAACGCACTGGAAGCTATCGATAATTTCCCTGTGCTTCAAGATCATCCGAGTTCCTAATAAATGAGGGGGGTGGTCATGGCGGATAATAATTTTTTTGCAAAAGCAGACTTTTTAATGCAACTTGAAAGAGTTAGAAAATTCTTGTATCACTTGTAAATTTGGTTTTTTGTACAAAGTTAAAAGCAACATTTAAAGCTTTTATAGGTCAATTTTAAATGTGTCACTCATTGTAAAACATAAAAAAAAATCTGTAAGCAAAAAGAAGTACTATTTTTGAACAAATATACTTATTTCCTTAAGCATAGGTATAGTTACGGATTTTGAATTAACAAAACACTTGAGCTGTTTCTTGAAATAAACTAATTTTAACTTCAAAACATAAGTACGTTGTCGCTTGCATCGTGCTTCGTGATGGTTCAGGAAAATGGCAGACCGAACCACACAAGCAACTTTCTACGAAGCGGCAGACACGTGTTGATATTTCTTTTCACTGAGGAGACTGTGGGCACATACAACTAACCAGATTTAATTAAATATGCCAACACAAAAAATAATTAACTGCAGACATAATATTCCAACACCACCAACAAGGAATTCTCGCAAATAGATAAATCAACGAAAGAGGGCGGAGATGTTTCACATAACGTTAATGCATGCTTGCTCTACCATCATTTTTCTAAATGTTTTTTAAAGCCCATGCTATATAGCTTAAAAAAAAATGAGACATTATTCTCTTGTAACTAGTACCAGGGCACATATATGATTAAAGGCTTTTATTGCTTCCCCCTCCTCCTACAAACACCACATCAACAAACATATAAAAATACAGTACAGGGTTATTCAGCTAAGATGTTTACCCCAAATATCTTCCGAACCGCTGAGGGTATCAAAACTTCGATTTTGAATTCGTAAATGGCACTACGGGGCTAATAAGACACAGTCTATGTCTGTTCCACGATGTAATTAATTACTGACATAACTGTATCATCATTGGTTTTTTTAACCGGGAATATACTAATTTATACCAATAGCATAACATGTTATTAAGCAGCGAGTTTAGTGACGTGATTATTTTGAAAATTGAGCAGGCACTTTTTGAGAAACTGTTATATTGCCATTTAAAAAATCAAAGTTGATATTAATATCTTGGTACTTAATTATATCTCGGAACAGACATAAACGGTGTCTTACAAGCCCTGTGGAATTTGAAATAAAAATTTTGATGCCTTTCAGCGGTTCTGAAGGTATATGGGATGAACATCTTAGTTGAATAATCCTGTTTATGAAAATTGCTTGATAGTGTTCGTGCTTGAGTTTCTGTATGTAGAACATCGTTTGATAGTTGAATTTAAGCGATTAACCTAAAATGTTGAGTAATTAAGTAAATAGTGAAACATGTAACAATTTTAAGTGAGGAGAAAAGGAATCATTCCAGCACAAAAGGAGTGTGTAAAAATGTTGTTACTGCGATAGTTTTGAAGCTTTGCAAGTTTGGTTATTGTGTTAAAAAATTGAAAAGGTGCAGTTCACTTTGTATGTAGAACGTCGGCAGGGTCCTTGATGGAATAATTTCATAAGCCTGTACTGAACATTGTAATTAATTTGCACTGTGTGTGTGCGCATGTGTGTGAACTTGGGTGTGTGCATGCGTGCACGCACGGGGGTGTGTGCTATTTTTGTAAACATCAAGCATTATTTTTTAAAATTTCTTTGATAGAACTGTCACTTTGCGAGCAGTACAGTTTTATTACCAGCTCCAGACATTGTAATACAGTATTTTCTCTAATGGTCTTGCTAACGGATGTTAATATGACCATTACCTTAAAGGACTGCATGTTGTATTTGTGTGTTTACTTGCGGTTGCAGCATTTTGTAATATCGCTTTATTATGTTTGTTAGTTAAGAGGTTCTGCGAACCTCCATTTGAACGCAGGCCATGGTTGATATGGTTCTACGACACGTCCAAACAAGGCATGGGTGCGCTTGTGATCCACATGGCGAATGTGTATCTGGCCAACAAATTCCATGGAGATCCATGCACATGGTGAGTAGGTAATTGTTTTTCATGGGTGGCCCTTAAAAATTGATTTGTTAACTAATTTTAAAAAATGTCAGTATTTTTAAATTAAAAGGGAGATGCATATATTGGTTGGAGGATATATATATATATCTTGGTATTAAATGTAGATATTGTGTGCGCAAGTGTGTTATGTTTGTTTGCTGCCAAATTGCGTCGATAGAAAGAAGCGTTAGCTCGCCTAGCTCAATCAGGAAGATGCTATAATAAATGAAAAATCCAGAGAAACAGTTCAACGGGCATTTATTTACAATGGTTTACTTCCATCTATTGTAACAGTAATGACACGAGGCAATAGACGAGTCATGATCTGAGGCGGCATTGCAGAATTCCAGAGCGCTCGCACATGGTGGACCAGCTTCCGTCCTTCATGATGGTTAGTTTGATTCTCTGGGATGGCAGCGATCACTTCCATGTGAAGTTGCTACCGCTTCTGCCGCAGCCTATCATAGTCCAGATGCACCATGCCTTTGCAACTGTCCATTCAGGGCATCATGTGATGCTGCCATTGCTAACCACAATTCAACATGTTTATTTTTTTCTGTAACACTTTCAAGAGCAGTAAACAGCGCATAATTTTTTCCGGTTGGCCGTTACTAGATATTGTTTGGAAAACCGGATATATCCGGACGCTTAAACAATGGCTAAATACGGGATGTTTCTAAATTAGACAAACTTGGGCTGCAAGTTAATCACGAAGAAAGGTGAAAACATCTGCCTGCATTTGAAAGTGAATCCGAAGGATGGTACGTATCTTTGTAGTTGGACCTGAAGCACTGGTTTATTACGACTACTGGAGATGGAGCACTGTAGTGTTTGTACAATGTATGAAGTTAATTGTGACATGCAGGTTAATTATACGTCTTTTAAATGCCAAGTATGCTGCAGTGTCATGGAGATCAAGTCGAAATAAGGGTGGTAACAGTGGTCAGTTCCACGACATCATTTGATGGTGGCGACAGACAGGTCTTGTGTTTACAGATCTTTGTTCCGTTACACATTATCCACACACTCAAATGTTCCATCTTAAAAAGTTCCTGCTATATTTGTGCCAAGTTTTATATACGTTTTTGCCTCTTTTTTGTGATTATTCCACAGGAGAAGTGTGCCTTGTCTAATTTAGATAAATGCTGTATATTCCTTGCCCAAACTGTAGATTTTAAATCACCAATATGCGAAAATAAGCATAACTGCACATAATAATCCAATCATTTAACTAGACAAATTACTTTTTTTTTTAGTAAAATAATAAAAAAAATTGATTACCAAATAAAACATAATTTTTTTAGCACAAACTAAGTACTTGTATCATTACAAATTATAATTGTTTGTGCAATGAAAATAATTGGAATGAATAACCTTAAAGCTATGTAGGAACAAGTTCAGAATTGGTAAAATGTTACTCTTGTTTACACATATCGGACAAAGGAACATTATATTATTGATGGGTTTGTAAATTATATGCCTTATAATTGTAAGTTTAATATTGAAAAAAAAAAAGTTGAGTAACGTTTCTACACAGTTATAACAATGTGAAAACTTTTTACAGTTTTTTTTATCCCAGCGCTATTTTGTGTATAGATTAGTATATTATTAAAAAGCAATCTGAGATGTTGGTGGAAACAAAATTAATACGTTGTTTTGTCCAAGCGTAAATTTAACTCTTATCTGTTCACTATATATATATAGAACATATATATATATATATATACATATACACATGCACACACACATATATATATATACTAACTAAACCAAATAAACAGCAAACTCACTACTTTGTATCCCTAACTAAAGCATACGCATGTGAAACATTATGTAAAAATGTAAAGAACGTTAGACTTTCTGAAATCTTTGGAAGTTGCCCACATTTAAGTTCACTAAGGCACCTTTGAGTCCACAACTTAAGGCAGTTGCCTAGTGAGGGGTGCGTTTGTGCGAGGCAAAAGCCAATGACGGTGTACGGGTGACGCCAACCAGTGTATGTAAAGTGGTATTGCCGCTATGTGCAAGGCTTGTGGCGTGTGACCTTCCCATTCGTGACTTGCCTGAACGTTACTGTAAGCGGTGACCCTATAATATTATTGGACGTGACTCTGTGGTAGAGCCCATTGCATGCCTCTAGCGTAGTTTCACATGCATCCGGTTTATGTATTGTGAGATATAGCAGTGAAGCCATTTTTAGCTATGCTGGACGACATGAAAATTATATAGGTGATGTCTTGAAAGCACCATTCCTGTAATGCCTTTCTTAATTTAATCGTTTAAGCCGATAGGGATTCTTAATTGGTGTCACAATAACTTTGTGGCATGTTGCACGACTTGAACCTGATGGTCGGGGATCTTCACAACCAGGAATGGTGGACGGCCAACTGTGAAACCCGAACTATTTTTGTAATCACTTGTTTGCAAGGGCCACTGCATTACTCATCACAAGATTAGTCTCCTTGGAACTACTTGTTGATATAAGCTAACCCAAATATTTGTCTNGGCCACTGCATTACTCATCACAAGATTAGTCTCCTTGGAACTACTTGTTGATATAAGCTAACCCAAATATTTGTCTTCGTGTATCTTTTTAAATAGCGTCCGTTATCTGCCTTGTCGTCATGTCTGCCAACTCTACTTGATCGTGGTGCGGAACTTTAACAGTTTTAAACTAGAAGGTGTAACAAGTTGCAAGGATTCTCAGGCACACAAATTATATTCATAACAGCTGGATAGTTGCACATCAGTGTTAGAAGCACAGTAGAGATGTAGTGTGAGCAAATTCACCAAGTGATGTCCGTCTCTCAATTTTCTGGCAGCCCACATTCTGCAAACTGCACGGTAGCCGAGATGCATATGAACTCTGTCTCATATCGTGGTCGAAGCGAAGTTGTTCATTCACTATTAATCCGACCATTTCCAAATTCACAACCTCACTGTGCTCAAGTTGCATTATCATTACACAATGGCCATAAATTACTTTAACTCAGAGTGTATTTTGGAGATGCAATAACTTTTATTTAAAAAAAAAAAANTTACACAATGGCCATAAATTACTTTAACTCAGAGTGTATTTTGGAGATGCAATAACTTTTATTTAAAAAAAAAAAACCTTTGTTGCGTTGCTTGTGCAGATGGTCTACCTTGCAGGGATAGCGCACTGATGCCAACATCACAGTGTGCTGCAAGCCTTGTTCTATTGTGCAGTAAAGCCTGATTTACACTCTACGTAATTATCTATCTGATTATATACGTAAAGTTGCACTACAATAGCAAAAATGACTATTGTCATGATAACAGCGCTAATTCCGTACAGAGACATCCCAGCTTTTTTTGCACAGTTTCTGTGCATGTGTGATTACTGCAATATGCGGGAAATGCTGCCGCTACTGCATCCGAAATAATGAGAATTCTCACTTTGTATTGCGGAACAACGTATGCACAATGTTGAATGTTGCTATACGCAAAACAATAATGTTCAGCAAAATAGTTTCTGATTTACAAAAATTTGCTAATTNACAATGTTGAATGTTGCTATACGCAAAACAATAATGTTCAGCAAAATAGTTTCTGATTTACAAAAATTTGCTAATTTTTAATTATGTATGAAATTAAGTATAGAATTATGTACTAGGTTTAAAATTAAGTAGGTACCTTATGTCAACTTCTCTTCACAGGTAGTGGGGACCATTATTTCAGGGATTCAAAACTTCACTTGGCATTTTTTAACCCCTTCAGTCCCAGTGTCCTGTATATGGGACTAAACAGGAAGCGATGTGATGATCTACACAGTATATAGCAGAAAACAACATCCAATAAGAGAATTCTCTTACATGTCGGAGATGTGACTCATTCCTTAGACTATATTCTGTAGTCTCAAAAACAGCTGCTACCAATAACATTTAGCACAAACACATCTTTATGGGTTACGATAAATGACAGAGCATTATGATGTTACTAGTGCAGTTCTGAACAAAACATTTGTTCACCGCAGCACCTAAGATTATATAGTTATATGTGATCAAAAGGTTTAACTTTTCAGAGAAAATCTTTTTTATTTATTAATTTTTAATGACTTCTTTAGTTAGCAGAGACATGTTGGAAAATATAGCTATGAAAATTGGAGAACTAACGTTTCTACGGATAATTACTTTCAATAAAATTTTAAAAAAATTGTGTGCATTTCTTACAACATTTTTATTTTTAAGTTATTTACCATTTACAGTGGTGAACATGTGGACTGTGTTGTATTTTTATGCTATTCATAACGTGGGATCCCTTTTTTAAATTAAACTTTTTGTAATTGAAGTAAGGCATGTTTATGTTTTTCCTTTTGGAATTTGTCGCTATCATATTAGTGTTTTGTTTGTTACAGGTATATTATTAACTTTCTGCTAGATTCCTCCGTTGGCCTTTTCATTATATATATTGGAATACGACTGTCTCAGTATATAGCACGGACTAAGAGATGGGAAGCTATCAATTTTGGAGAGTATGGTAAGAGAATTGATTTAATATTGTCATATTTTTAACTTTGCATGCATGATTATGAATTCAACTGGAATTTCCTCGCAGAAAATGGCATTTAGATGCAGTGTACAAATTTCAGTGTGTATTTAAGTCAAGGGTAGAAAGCAGAAAAAAAATTATTTGCAGTTTTTACTTGGGTTTTAATCTCAAGGCATCAACAAAGAGTATGCAAATGTAAATCCTGTGTAATATTTTAATCTGAGTGAAGAATATTGGCGTGGATTGCAGCAAACTTACCATTTTCGGGGCAAAGGGGTGTGTTGGGAAAAACAGGAAAGAACTATTTTGTGCACAAATGTAAGAGCAGTTAGTATAAGTGCAGTGTTTTGCATTTGCTGCACTATGGAGCNGAAAGAACTATTTTGTGCACAAATGTAAGAGCAGTTAGTATAAGTGCAGTGTTTTGCATTTGCTGCACTATGGAGCGTGCACGTGTGTGCTCGGCAGGCAAGCCGCCGTCTACCAACGCCTGGCTGGCCCAGTGCTGTCTCTATATGCTGCTCATGGTGATAGTCAAGATTTGCATCACACTGCTCATCCAGTTTGACTTCTGGAATGCTGTGCGTGCTTTCATCCTGTCGCCAATCACAAACCCCAATGTTGAGTTGGCCATCGTCATGCTCATCATTCCATTCATCATCAACGTGAGTAAATTTTTTTTCTTCTAGTTTTACAAATCACGTAACAACTTTTTGCTTGGTAAAGAAAATGGTGAAGTGAGTTCGAAACGTACGTGTGGAGGTAGTGCAGTTTCACATATTCAAATAAATTTTTGCAAGCTGGGTTGTACGAGGATGACAAACATTTCTGCTTCAAACATTTTGTTACTGATTATTAATTTCAATTAATAACCACAAAATAAAGTTATTTACTGTAGTCCGCTTTGCTTGGCCGCCATAGATGACCTTTCAGATATTAAGCCTCTTCCGTTTGCGAGCGAGCGTTCTTTTGGAAAATGTGCATTACTCCAAATGTGGATATAATCAGCATCAGTAGCCAATTGTAGCGAACAACCCCAACCAACGTCATCATGTACAATGAAAGTTAATGTTTTACAGTATTGCGTAAAAAGGGATTGCGAATGTGTTGTGTTCTTGGAGATTAAATGATACACGAACACTACAATTTATATCACATAGAATATATATATTGTCATCTTATATCTTGAATTTACATAACTTTAACAACCATAACACATTTCATAACACGCTGTTGATACGAGCGAGATCCAGTTGAACATCAAGTCACCACAGAGGTTTCACACAACTCTGCGACACTCGCGCTACCAAGAGGCATTTTAGTACATTACAGAATGACTGCTTCTACAATTGGAAGCAGAAGTATTGATGCAATTTTCTAAATGTAGAAACTTGTGGAGAAACACGAGGGCCGGGTACTTTCTTGTTGCCGGTACTCTTCTTGCATCACAGTTTAATAAGCGGACAACGGTTTTGTGCTATTCTATCACGTGTTGGCTTTTCCAGGTTCAAATACGTAATTGAATGATATTTTTTGCAGTCCGTACCTAGATGCGATGTTTTATTTTTAGCTAACTTATTTAATAAACATTTGTGTCGCTTGCCATTGACGTCAAGTGTATTCTCGCTCNTCATCATTCCATTCATCATCAACGTGAGTAAATTTTTTTTCTTCTAGTTTTACAAATCACGTAACAACTTTTTGCTCGGCAAAGAAAATTGTGAATTGAGTTCGAAACGTACGTGTGGATTATCAACGAGTGTCACCTTGTGTTGAGGTAGTGCAGTTTCACATATTCAAATAAATTTTTGCAAGCCGGGTTGTTCGAGGATGACAAACATTTGTGCTTCAAACATTTTGTTACTGATTATTAATTTCAATTAATAACCACAAAATAAAGTTATTTACTGTAGTCCGCTTTGCTTGGCCACCATAGATGACCTTTCAGATTTCAACCCTCTTCCGTTTGCGAGCGAGCGTTCTTTTGGAAAATGTGCATTACTCCAAATGTGGATATAATCAGCATCAGTAGCCAATTGTAGCGAACAACCCCAACCAACGTCATCATGTACAATGAAAGTTAATGTTTTACAGTATTACGTAACAAGGGATTGCGAATGTGTTGTGTTCTTGGAGATTAAATGATACACAAACACTACAATTTATATCACGTAGAATATATATATTGTCATCTTATATCTTGAATTTACATAACTTTAACAACCATAACACATTTCATAACACGCTGTTGATACGAGCGAGATCCAGTTGAACATCAAGTCACCACAGAGGTTTTACACAACTCTGCGACACTTGCGCTTTAGTACATTACAGAATGACTGCTTCTACAATTGGAAGCAGAAGTATTGATTAAATTTTTCTAAATGTAGAAACTTGTGGAGAAACTCGAGGGCAAGGTACTTTCTTGTTGCCGGTACTCTTCTTGCATCTGCATCACAGTTTAATAAGCGGACAACGGTTTTCTGCTATTCTATCACGTGTTGGCTTTTCCAAGTGCAAATACGTAATTGAATGATATTTTTTGCAGTCCATACCTAGATGTGATGTTTTATTTTTAGCTAACTTATTTAATAAACATTTGTGTCGCTTGCCATTGACGTCAAGTGTATTCTCGCTCNTGATGTTTTATTTTTAGCTAACTTATTTAATAAACATTTGTGTCGCTTGCCATTGACGTCAAGTGTATTCTCGCTCGGACGAACAGGCGCTGATGTTCTGGGTGACCGACAATTTCCTGATGAGGCGCAGGAGCCACAGAAGTTGCAGCAACGACTCCGGGCTGCTGCAGAAGGTGCGGTACAGATATCGCAAAATAAAGTGGGACCGGCGTGACGACTCGGAGTCGGACGGCTTGATGTCCGCGGACGAGGAGCTGCTGGGGGTGAGCGAGAGCCTGCAGCAGCGAGTGGTGTCAGTGGCGCCCTCTTAGGAGCACTTACGCCATCCACGTGTCTCTGATGGAGCGGTGGTCACGTGTCATCCAGGTGTTCAGTATTCTGTCAAGTTTTTTTACCTCGGAACTGTGAGTTGTGAATGCGAAGCATGCTGTAACTGTAGGGTAACCTTCATTGTGCGCAAGGATTGTCGTAGGAACAACCTGCCTTAAAGCAATATTTACACAGAGTAGGTAGTTGCACGTTGGTGGTGCAGTAAAATAGAGCTTGGGTGAGTTGAGTTCACTATGCAACCCTTCTTTTGTTGCATATTTTTAAGATCAGTTACTGTCATTATAATATCCCAGATGTTGTTGCTGTTGAGTGAATTAGTTTCTGTTTTTTTTTNTTTTTAAGATCAGTTACTGTCATTATAATATCCCAGATGTTGTTGCTGTTGAGTGAATTAGTTTCTGTTTTTTTTTTTTAATAGTTCATTTTTTTATGACTGAAATAATTTTGTTAGTATATTGATGTCACCTGTAAGTAGTCATTGTGACAAAGGAGTTTGTATGCTCGTTAGCTGGTTTTTCGTCATTTTGATGAAAAGTTATCAAAAAATTACTCAAGTACAGGAACGACCGTTATAAAATGTTATTGTAAGCTGATGCTATTATTATTATTATTATTATTATTAATATCATTAATATTATTTATGGAGGAAATATATTACTGTCTTTTAAGAGTGTAGCTTTATAATTTAGTGGAATACTTTGATAGTTTTAAAATTAAAATAAAGCATATCGTACAACAAGGACCAAATAGAGTTTGAAGGATTTTGCTGCTTGGATAATNAATAAAGCATATCGTACAACAAGGACCAAATAGAGTTTGAAGGATTTTGCTGCTTGGATAATATTTCTAATGAGAAAATTTCTAACTACAGTAAAACATGAGTATTAGTTTCCTTGGGTATAAATGTTATGCTTTATCAAAGTTTTTTTTTTAGTATCAATTATTTGTTAAAACCGTCAAAATTTGATATTTCTACAATATTTACAAATAACAAATAGTGGTATGCTTTGTATTTGCTGTACTATAGTCATAAGCTCAAAAATTTAAGTTTTTGCTCAGTTTTATTATTATTCTTTCATTTACTGTTGGCCTAATGCATTTTTTTATCTCAGTAAGCATATGTTCTGTGAACATGTTGATTAGAACTAAAAAAAAAAAGAGAGCAACATTTGTTGTCAGTATGTGTGTGCATCTCGAGGTGAGTCTGTCTCTTCCTTAAAGCTTTCGAACCCAAGAACAATTACTTTAGACAAATTTTGTGCCGAATCAGATGCCTATGTTTACCAGAGGTGTACATCAGCGCAACAAATATAGTAAGCCCCGCTCCGATGCTGGATTATGTCCCAGAAAACGCCAACTTAATAGGAAATAACTTTTTTCCCCATAAGAACACTGTTAAATGCAGTATTGGGTCCCTAGGTGCCCAAAATACCAATGATTATGTAGTTGTGTTTCATAGGATTTAAGTACTGCAAATCAACATATTAACGAGAAAGTATTCAAACATTTTATCACATTGTGCATAATTTTAATTATTTATGCAAAAAACAGTTTGGCAGAATTTATTTTGGCAGTCCCACAATGCTTTGTGCTGTATGTATTTTGTGCATGTGGAAATAAAATGTGTAAGGGGCATTAAAGGAAAACTTGGTTATGTTACTGAAGATTGATGAAGACTGAGTCCATATATTTTTCTGCAGTCAGTGTCGTAGCAGGGCTTACTATATTTGAATTAAATTTATAAATTTTTTTTGCATTCTTTTCGAAGTATGTATTTCAACGTACTGAGCACTGGGACATCATTATCATGATCCAGAGTTAATAAAAGGTGCTTATGCTCAGAGTAACTTATTTATTTAAACATAAAATAGTCGAGGTTAGTCAGAAGGGAAAAAGTACTTTTTTTATGGGCAGTGTTGCAAGCTTGAGCTCTGGGTTTTATTGCTTTTGTTCAATGTTGGTGTGAATGTTACTTAAGTAATTAAATTATCTTGGTTTCTACATGCTAAACTGAATGTGTTTTGACAACTTGTTTTAATTTGACTAATTACTGAAGTTATTTTCTCAGTGTTGCCGTTGAAATGAGTGGCAGCACATTGCAGGCCTAAAGTCGTACGTTCAAGCTGTGGAATATTTTCAAATTCTTTATGTATGAAAACAGCCTAGTCTCTTTCCATTTCCTCAGTATGTTAGTTGTTATCGTCTGTTTGCACTAATAACCGTTAACACCTTGACTGGTAGTTTTTTGGTTGCAGTGTTATAACCGGATGAATTATAAAATTCTTGTGCCATTACATTTTTGCCCATTCGTGCTCCGATGAACTAGTTTTGGAACTAGGTTCGGAGAAGGAAAGTGTGTTCTTTTACGGTGTGGCTTGGTTGGAATAAGTTTAAGATTGTGATCTACCTAGGTTGGGAAGTGTCCTGCTTAAAGTTCGGCTTTTAAAGAGAAAAGGAGTTTCTTTAGTATTTTTTTTTGTAACCTGATTGAACACAGCACAGTGTCGGCCGACTAGTAATCGCATCTAACAACTTCCATACAACCCTTGCTACACCAGCACTTCAAGGACTGTGTTTTACTGTTTTATATTCAAGATGTACCATGAGTTGCTACCTAGTCTGCTGGTACAACTTCTGGGACTGTGATAAAAGAAAAATGGAAACAGTAATGCTTTAGGTTTAGGTTAACTATTCAGAAAGAGGAAATAAATACAAAAGATTAGGACATACATTACACCTAGATTGAAAACTGATTTTGTGAGTTGACTGTTTTTGTAATTAATGAAAATTTTTATAGCTGGATATGAGTAGATTCAGCATAAGATTCAGAAAAATTTGAATGCCCTTGAAGGTGTTTCTACTGTGCAGGGTTTCTAAGGGGTTAGTGTACAGTAATTAGATTGTGTACGAACAGTTGCTATTTGGCAGTAGTAACCAAAAACAAGAATTTAATATGCAATTTATGTACTGATGAAACTGCCAAGGATGTAAAACTCTGATATAATGGCATAAATATACTGCAAAAATTAATGCATTTCACAAATACAAGCATATAAATGTATACATGTGCTTTCTAGATTAGGTCTTCATTTACAATTTAACTCATTTATGGTTTACCCAACAACATGCTGTTCACGAAATGTGGTATAAAAAATTTTATTTTGTGCTGTGGAACGTACCCATTCAATTTAACGTAGTTTGTGTGGGGAAACACAAAAATTAGCGTAGTAAAATGTTTTTATTTCCACAAGATAAAATTATGACATGACAGACTGTATAACGTTGGATTACTGTATTCCAACTACACCATACCAAATAAAAAGAACTCTCCATTTTCTCAGCAGCAAATTCTTGAAATTTTCCAACTTATTTGAACACACGTGTAAATTTTTGGTTTCATCAATTTTTCTTTTAACATTATCATCTTATTGAAACCTTTCAGCACACTAAGCAAAATAAATGTAAGTTGTCGTAAATATGCTCGTGCTCGTGCACAGTTGAATTAGAGAGGCCAGCCGATCAGCGTGTAGCATCCCCTTTTGCCCCAACGCCGGTGGTGATGCCACATGGCATCGACTCCACAATGCACCAGAAGCGGTCGGGAACCATATGGACCCACGACTGCTGCACAGCCTGCCACAGTGCACGGAGATCGGTCGGAGCAGGATCCACGGCACACGCGTCCCTCTCAACGGCATCCCAGATACGTTCAATAGCATTGACGTTGGATGACCCTGAGAGCTAGGCATGCAACCTGAAGTTTGTGGAGTGTTCATCCAACCATTCGGTGACAGTTCGGGAGTACCGAGCTCGCGCATTGTCTTGCTGCTGATACAAGAGATTCAAGTCTCCTGCAGGGTGCTGTAAGTGCAGACATGGGTACACACAGTTCTGTCAGCAGTTCCCAGTATTGCTTGCCATTGAAGGGACCGTATCCTTTTGACATGAGGGATCCATCGCTTCATGTGCTCTGTGCTCGGTGACACATTTGTACCCTGCCATTGGCGTGTACCACCGTTTACCTCGGCTCATCCATCCAGATGACCTTTTTATTTGTGNTAATTTTTGAACCCAGTGACGTGCGGCGAGCAGAGGTGCCCTAGTGAGGCAGCAGCTCCGGCACCCCATAGCGAGGGGATGGTCCTGGATGTGTGGTTGCTAACAGCATTGAATTGGCGAGTAATCTGCTGCATTGTGGCCAGTCTATCCACAGTCACCAATCGAGCTAGCTGATGGCGACCCCTGTCATCAATATGTTGCATGCCACGGTAGTTGTTTCTGGCAGCAGTGGTTTTACCCAAATCCACAGCGGCCCACAGAAATCCTAGTGCCTGCGTGACTTTGGAGATGGAGTGCCTTGGACGTCTGGCTCCGACGATCGAGCCACAATCAAGTGTGCGGAGATCTTGTTTCTTCCCCAGTCTGTGCGCGACTGTTACTCAGGCGGTCAGTATAAGGTCTGAAGATATCACGTTCGTGCGTGGCTGGACGCAGTTGTATTTAACAGGGTTACCACAGTGCCATTTTGCCAACACAGCTCGTTTCTCTAGTTCAACTGCTCATGGGTGTATATATGTATGGTAGTTTAATAAATATTTCTATATGCTGTTTATAGTTAATTGAGCACTTTTGAAATTGACATTTGTAAAATGCCACGGCCCCTACCTGCGTAGATTATATGTCAGGCGCACGGGCTGGCGTGCACCTAGTAAAGTAGTTGGCAACGATGGCGGGAGAGTTGTTCCTTGTCTTAACACTGAACACTTAGGTAAATATCAGGGGATACTGAAAATATTTATTTTACTTTCTGTTTTCTAATGCATATGTAAGAATTCTAAAATTTGTGGAAACTTTTCCAATAATCAGTTTCTCTTGACCAACGCATGAATAAAGTGATCTGGCCATTTACAACGTAAATTTTATGTACGGCAGAAGAATACTTGATGTGCGTACGTGAAGATCTTAAGCAAGGCATTCAGAAGTGCTCAGTTTGCAGTGAAAATCATGTGCGTATTCACACACTGCAATACACCTCACAAAATTATTGGCTCATAATAATATCAAGTTGGATCTCCATTCATGCGCTGATCGTGAACAGTAACAGTTTTTGAGTTGACACAAGAGCTGATCCACAAGTGATAATGGATCTGGCCGTGAGTGCNTGATAAAGGATTTGGCCGTGAGTGAGACAAGCCATTAGAATCTCGTATTTCGTTCATTTATTTATTTATTTATTATTTGTATACTTGTTACTGTTATTTTTTAATATCCTTCCAAGTTTGTCACCTGTTTGGCAGGAAGGCAAGTTAAGCTCTCTAAATCTGCGACTGCGCGAAACTATTATTTGTTATATTATCTAGTGCGTCCACTAAAAATGTGTGTTTTTGCAATCAAGCCAAAGAAACAATGCAGCCTTTTATTTTGACTTAAACGTAATGTAGTTTACTTTACCATGGTTCAGTGACTTTTACTGGGCAAATCATCTTCTAATTGTACTGAGTTGTCGGTAATCATTCATAAACTATGTTGGTCTGTCTCCTGTAATACTTGGCAGGTGTCTTGTTTGTGATCTGTGAACACCGGTAGTTCCTGCTCTAGAACATACTACTTTTTTGTGCTAAACTGCTTAATTTTATTTTCATACATAACTTATATTGTTTGTTTTACTTCCAAATGTAAGTGATACATTTTATTGGCTTGTTCCGTAGGCGTTGCACGACCTGGACAAAATTCACGAAAGCAACGTTAAGGAATATGTTCCACGTAGTGATTTTATATGCAGTGATTGTCAGCCATTTCCACTGTGGTTTTAAGGGCTCGACATTTCAAGTTATCACTTTCTTTGGTAGGCCTCTTTAGTAGTAGTTATCATAGGCAGAATAAACAGTTGTATTTGTAAGAATATTGTTGCATGTGCCTTTGAAAAAATATTCTCGCCATGGACAGGTTGAAATGTAAAAAAAAAAAAAAACAAATACTCTCTGCGATTCTTTATATTTTAATGAACTGAACGGTGTAAAAAGTCCATGCTGGGAGTAAAGTCTGATGTATATTTTATCATGAATTTGATCTGCTAAATGTGTTTAGTATTTTAATAAAAACTACTCTTAGATAAAATTTTGATAGTGTGTAACATGCGACATATTTGTATTCTGAGCTTTGTCGGCTGTTAATGCCCGTTTTTTTGTAGTAGAATGCTTAAAACCCTCAGTCATTTTGTCGGGGACAATAAACATTAACACTTCTCGTTTAAAAAAAATTTTCTTGTGTAAAAATAAGTAGATTTTTATTTGTAGACGTGTGATTTAAGGAGTTTACGGAAAGTGACAGGACAGAGTTAACTGGTTTAACCCAGTCGCACGACCAGGTTTGCTCAATCACTAGGGGTTAACCAGGTTGTTGTCGAACGCTCGAAAGCTATTCAAAGTTTAGAGGTGGCAGGAATACAAAATAAGCCTTATAATGTAGTGCATGCATTAAATGACATGCTAGATGTTGAATTATTTTATGTCCATAGAGAACTCGCAACCCAAAGACACTGTATGAAGCAGTGCTATAAAAAAAGTAAATTATCTTTGTATTCAGCATTAGGTTAGTATAAAATTGTCTTCCATCATAGCCACTTGGAAAAGCCTCCTGTTTGTTCATCTAATACAATATTCGTTTCCATGCTTCTCGCAACACTTCTTTTGAAGTTGGTTTTTCTGCGACAACGTGGTGTAGCAATGGAGCATGTTCAAAACATTTCACTTAACTGCTTTTATGATTCCCTTGCTTTTTTTTTTTATGCATTGTTTACATATTTTCTCGCCATTTCGTTAGTGTCATCTGCTGAAGCTAATTTACTTGGTGTCGAACAGTGTCAGCCTGGAGTTGATTGAGTTGACTTGGTAGACTTTCAGAATGCCAGTAAACTTCAATCCGGTCACTCGTCGAACAAGCAGAGTAAAGATTTTACTCTAACTAGGTTAACGTAGTGACTTTCTGTAAACACCTTTACAGTAAATGTGGGTTTACCAAGAGTAAGATTGTAACAAGATCAACTAAATTATTGTCATGAAATTAGTTTTTATTGCATTGTGTTCGAGATCAGGCTATTTTGTATATAAATATGATGCTGTAAATTTTGGCATGTTTGTGGTAGTTTTTTTTTTTTTGGCAAACTGTTAGAAAGAAGTGTTTTCTGTACATGCAATAATAACATAAGGTGTATTATTATGAAAATATTAATGATGATGAGTTCATGTTGCATTGTGTCAGAGTGCGGAGGGAAGATGTGTTAAGTCTTATTGATGATGTAATGATGGTGGTGATGTGAATATTCTAGTGACTGGGTGCCATTTAACCTCTCCAGGAAGCCACAGCAGTGATGATTATCTCAGTTGAATGCATCAAATATGACATCATTGCATAGCCACTGCAGTAACAAAAATATACCTCCCAGTTAGTAAGGGGATGGGGAACTTCAAAAACCTATGAGGCATGCNGGTCAGTATAAGGTCTGAAGATATCACGTTCGTGCGTGGCTGGACGCAGTTGTATTTAACAGGGTTACCACAGTGCAATTTTGCCAACACAGTTCGTTTCTCTAGTTCAACTGCTCATGGGTGTATATACGTATGGTAGTTTAATAAATATTTCTATATGCTGTTTATGGTTAATTGAGCACTTTTGAAATTGACATTTGAAAAATGCCACGGCCCCTACCTGCGTAGATTATATGTCAGGCGCACGGGCTGGCGTGCACCTAGTAAAGTAGTTTGCAACGATGGCGGGAGAGTTGTTCCTTGTCTTAACACTGAATTGAAACTTAGGTAAACATCTGGGGATACTGAAAATATTTATTTTACTTTCTGTTTTCTAATGCGTATGTAAGAATTCTAAAATTTGTGGAAACTTTTCCAATAATCAGTTTCTCTTGACCAACGCATGAATAAAGTGATCTGGCCATTTACAACGTAAATTTTATGTACGGCAGAAGAATACTCGATGTGCGTACGTGAAGATCTTAAGCAAGGCATTCAGAAGTGCTCNCGTAAATTTTATGTACGGCAGAAGAATACTCGATGTGCGTACGTGAAGATCTTAAGCAAGGCATTCAGAAGTGCTCTGTTTGCAGTGATAATCATGTACGTATTCACACACAGCAATACACCTCACAAAATTATTGGCTCATAAAAATATCAAGTTGGATCTCCATTCATGCGCTGATCCTGAATAGTAACAGTTTTTGAGTTGACACAAGAGCTGATCCACAAGTGATAAAGGATTTGGCCGTGAGTGAGACAAGCCATTAGAATCTCGTATTTCGTTCATTTATTTATTTATTTATTATTTGTATACTTGTTACTGTTATTTTNGTAGCCACTGCAGTAACAAAAATATACCTCCCAGTTAGTAAGGGGATGGGGAACTTCAAAAACCTATGAGGCATGCTTTTATTTTACTTGTTTATTGTATAGTTCTCCCATTGGGCATCACTATCTCTGTGTAAATTTTTCCCCCCTTCAAAGTCTTAGATACATTAGTTATGAAAAAATGAGGAATAAGAGATGTTAATAGTGAAAACAAACTCTGGTTTAAAATATATCACAAGACTGATTTATGTTAGGAGTAGCGCAGCGGCTAAAGCACTGGCCTACCACCAAGGNCTGGTTTAAAATATATCACAAGACTGATTTATGTTAGGAGTAGCGCAGCGGCTAAAGCACTGGCCTACCACCAAGGTGAACTGGTTTTTCGCACATGGGAATCGTGCAGAATGTTGCTGCTGGTCGGCAGGTTTTCGTGGGGATCTCCCGTGTTGCTCCGTATTCACCTCCTTTCACCCTCATCGGCTCTCAAGACCTTGTTAAGAACTGTCCAAACCTCTCCAATGATTTATGTGAGAAAACATGTTTATTTTCTTAGTACGCGTACACCAGCNTTAAGAACTGTCCAAACCTCTCCAATGATTTATGTGAGAAAACATGTTTATTTTCTTAGTACGCGTACACCAGCTGTACTAAGAAAATAAACATGTTTTCTCACCCTGTTCGTGTCCTTCCTTTCTTGTGTTTTGTGTCGTCACTACCGCGCCAGGAAAGCGTTTCCGACCATGCATTGCTATGTGATTTCCGATCGTCTAGGTGCACTCTATCTCTCCTGACAGTTTGTAACCGCTGTACTGATACATCCTGTATTTTGAATTATATTTACATAACATTCTTATGTGTTAAATGGCATTTTAGATGAGACTACTGGGTGCACACTCTGTGAGCCTCAAAAACTAGAAACATGTAAGAGTCACGTGATTTCTTCCCAAAACGAGTGCTTGTTTATCATCCATATGTGAACTGAAAATGCTGCACCAGCTCTGGAGACGGTGCGGCGCAATCTCCCTGTGCACGTCAACATTGCAATCACAGTTGGAACATGGAAAACCACCGCACTCAATGCAAGTGCAGATGGACTGGAATGGGCGGCACATGGTTCTCGCACTCTTGAGTGCAGCGCAGCAATTGGAATTAATGACAACGGCAAACCCAAAAACCTTCCACAAACACAATGTTTTGTTAGTCTTCATAATTATTTATTTTGTTGCCTTACCTGTTGTCGACTCAATGTCTTTGAATAATCACCACTGCTGTCATTACCGCATATCGTCATCAGTGAAAGCGTTGAACTGTTTTCATGGAAAACTTGTGCAGAGAGGTCAAACTCGCGGAATTTTTACGATGATTGTATAACCGGCCCTAACTTGTGAAAACTGTCAATAACTGCAGAATGAGATATGCTGTATGCCCTTCCCAAAATGGCAGCCAGTGCATCTATAAAACCTCTTGGAAGAAGTGTCTTTTTTTGTTTAATGTAATGAACCAAATGTTTTTGCATTTTGTGACGGTGTACATGTGAAGCACAGCTGTCGAGTGCCAGTTGTATTTACAAGTCTCTGTATATTAGTGTGTGTACGCTTGAATCCACATGTAATACTTTTTGTAATTTTGTACTAGCTATCATTTTGTTTGTGATTGTCAGGGATATTGGAAAAAAAATATATTTTATACAATATGGCGAGCTGAGGAGGAGCTTTAAGATGTGCGTAACAACTGTGACAATTCTTAACTGTCCTTGTAAAAAAATTATGTGCTGAAAGTATAATGCATGGCATATGTTAAGATTTTATATATTGTTAACAGTTTTGTAGTCTTTTTTTAGACAACTATAGGAACTGAGTAACTGCTCTCTATTGAGCTCTATGTATTGTGAGCTCAGATTCGTGTACCAAAAATAATGCTCTCTCCAGTAATAGTGTTCATGTGGCTTGATTAC
This sequence comes from Clitarchus hookeri, assembly GCA_002778355.1. NCBI lineage: Eukaryota > Metazoa > Arthropoda > Insecta > Phasmatodea > Phasmatidae > Clitarchus > Clitarchus hookeri. The sequence goes on along the minus strand of NQII01000387.1, from coordinate 920,593 downwards.
TTACCAGGTTTTGTTTGTGCATTACTTTCCATGTTAGCCCAGAGCATATTTGTTGAAATACTCAGTGTGTAGGGAAAGTACAACTTGCGGTGTTTTTTGATAGTCGGTACTTAATCTTGACCAGAGCCACTATAGTAAAAAAAAAATGAATATATGTTATATGGTGGATTTTAGTGTTAATAAAAAAATACGTATACAAGAAAAATGTTTGTGTGCCTTCATATGACCTTTACCATGCCAGCTCCTGAGTCAACTGGGAGTATATTTAGAGAAAAAAAAAATGCAGGTTAAGCATTAGTAATGGTACTCTCTTTATCTTAAATACTGATGCAAATAGAGAACAAAACTAAAATACTTTAAAAAGGAAATTAAAAACTTCCATCGTAAATTATATGAACATCTATCTTTGTATCATATTTAAAAAATACAAACGGCAAAATGTGGAAACTGGGGCCTAAAATGTTTGAAAACCCCTGGAGCAGTTATGATGATATCACCTGTCTATCAACCTGATTACATTGTTTCCAGTTAGCCAATTGGTTCTGAAGGTAATAGAAATACCACTCGTATCAGAAGCCCTACAGTGTCTCGTCATTTATGTGAGGGAAGTTTGCCATTGTGCTGTTATGTAGACTCGATACGTTGCCAATTTAGCGTTTAAATAACTATCGCATACATTTTCCTTTAAGTTAATGTAAAATAATAATTAAACTTTTGTATTTTGAGACTGCATATGGCTTTTCATGTATACAAGTCCTTTTTAATTTTGTTTCTGTAGTAAAATTAATTCCTGACCTTTGTCAAATTTATTTACATCACGATAATTCTCTCCCACGAGTAAACATATCGTGAGATCTAAAGAATGACTGAATAAAATAGAAAACACATGTTACATAAACAACTAATAAAATTATTTTTGATGTACAGTACAGCAGAAACCTTTGCTCTGCGCCTAAATCACTAAAATAAAGAACAGTAAACAAAAAACAATGCCATACATAGTATTGTACAAAAAGTGTTGAGTTACACCTTTTAAAAAAAAAAAAAGTAGCGACTCGTTTTGGCTTATTGCTTTGGAAACATCTTTACTTTATTCTAAATTGCACTTTCCTTAACATGAGTTTTACTGCCAGATGTGCATCGTCGTCTTGTTCCTCTAAATATTGAATCAATCCGTCTACGCGCTGCAAAGCAGTTTTGCGTGTCATCCGCGCAGGCGCCTCGTCTTCTTCACTTTCATTTTGTTCTTCTTCGTTCTCGTTCACTCCCATTGCTTTGTTCGTTGTCTCTATGCCAGTCAGTAGTTCAAACCCCGACTCACTTGCGTCGCATTCCAGCCACTCGTCTGTGTTCTCTTCGTCGACATTCTCACCTCCCGGAACGGATGTCACTAGGTCAACAAGTGTAGCGGTCGGCATGACTTCATTCTCTTCTTTACAAATGTTTTGGTTGACATTTGTTTCGATACTCGGAAAGACTTTTCTCCACGATTTAACAAGGGTGGAGGGTTTGATGTAATCCCATGCAGACACAATATCATCAATGCTATCCAAAATTGTATAATTCTGCCAAAATTCTTTGAGATCGTAGTCTTCCTCGATTTTGGACGGTAACAACTTTGTCCTGTATGTTCTCTTCATGGTTGCAATGACTCCCTGGTCCANCCATGTTAGCCCAGAGCATATTTGTTGAAATACTCAGTGTGTAGGGAAAGTACAACTTGCGGTGTTTTTTGATAGTCGGTACTTAATCTTGACCAGAGCCACTATAGTAAAAAAAAAAATGAATATATGTTATATGGTGGATTTTAGTGTTAATAAAAAAATACGTATACAAGAAAAATGTTTGTGTGCCTTCATATGACCTTTACCATGCCAGCTCCTGAGTCAACTGGGAGTATATTTAGAGGAAAAAAAATGCAGGTTAAGCATTAGTATTGGTACTCTCTTTATCTTAAATACTGATGCAAATAGAGAACAATACTGTAAAATACTTTAAAAAGTAAATTAAAAACTTCCATCGTAAATTATATGAACATCTATCTTTGTATCATATTTAAAAAATACAAACGGCAAAATGTGGAAACTGGGGCCTAAAATGTTTGAAAAGCCTTGGAGCAGTTATGATGATATCACCTGTCTATCAACCTGATTACATTGTTTCCAGTTAGCCAATTGGTTCTGAAGGTAATAGAAATACCACTCGTATCAGAAGCCCTACAATGTCTCGTCATTTATGTGAGGGAAGTTTGCCATTATGCTGTTATGTAGACTCAATACGTTGCCAATTTAGCGTTTAAATAACTATCACATACATTTTCCTTTAAGTTAATGTAAAATAATAATTAAACTTTTGTATTTTGAGACTGCATATGGCTTTTCATGTATACAAGTCCTTTTTAATTTTGTTTCTGTAGTAAAATTATTTCCTAACCTTTGTCACATTTGTTTACACCGCGATAATTCTCTCCCACGAGTAAACCTATATTGTGAGATCTAAAGAGTGACTGAAGAAAATAGAAAACACATGTTACATAAATAACTAATAAAATTATTTTTGATGTACAGTACAGCCCTGATTATACGCGGATAACCCGAAAAAAGACTGAAAATGATGTGCAAACATGAAACAAAATATTTCAACATAAAAACTATGTTTTATTGTACAAAAAACATAATAAAACTTTTAAAATACATACCTATGTACAGTACAGCAGAAACCTTTGCTCTGCGCCTAAATCACTAAAATAAAGAACAGTAAACAAAAAACAATGCCATACATAGTATTGTACAAAAAGTGTTGAGTTACACCTTTTTAAAAAAAAAAAGTAGCGACTCGTTTTGGCTTATTGCTTTGGAAACTTCTTTACTTTATTCTAAATTGCACTTTCCTTAACATGAGTTTTACTGCCAGATGTGCATCGTCGTCTTGTTCCTCTAAATATTGAATCAATCCGTCTACGCGCTGCAAAGCAGTTTTGCGTGTCATCCGCGCAGGCGCCTCGTCTTCTTCACTTTCATTTTGTTCTTCTTCGTTCTCGTTCACTCCCATTGCTTTGTTCGTTGTCTCTATGCCAGTCAGTAGTTCAAACCCCGACTCACTTGCGTCGCATTCCAGCCACTCGTCTGTGTTCTCTTCGTCGACATTCTCACCTCCCGGAACGGATGTCACTAGGTCAACAAGTGTAGCGGTCGGCATGACTTCATTCTCTTCTTTACAAATGTTTTGGTTGACATTTGTTTCGATACTCGGAAAGACTTTTCTCCACGATTTAACAAGGGTGGAGGGTTTGATGTAATCCCATGCAGACACAATATCATCAATGCTATCCAAAATTGTATAATTCTGCCAAAATTCTTTGAGATCGCAGTCTTCCTCGATTTTGGACGGTAACAACTTTGTCCTGTATGTTCTCTTCATGGTTGCAATGACTCCCTGGTCCANCAGTCTTCCTCGATTTTGGACGGTAACAACTTTGTCCTGTATGTTCTCTTCATGGTTGCAATGACTCCCTGGTCCATAGGTTGTATGAGCACAGTAAGTAACATTTGGGAGCAATAACTTTGCGAAAATTTGCCAGTCAGAAGATTTAAGCACACTTGTAGCTGGGTGTGAAGGCGNACATTTGGGAGCAATAACTTTGCGAAAATTTGCCAGTCAGAAGATTTAAGCACACTTGTAGCTGGGTGTGAAGGCGTGTTGTCAATTAACAATACAGCCTTGTTTGGCAAATTTTTTGAGTCTTAGATGTTATGTGGCACAAAAATCTCTTCAAACCATTCTTGAAAAAAAATTTGCTGGTTCATCCAACCTTTTTTTTTNACATTTGGGAGCAATAACTTTGCGAAAATTTGCCAGTCAGAAGATTTAAGCACACTTGTAGCTGGGTGTGAAGGCGCGTTGTCAATTAACAATACAGCCTTGTTTGGCAAATTTTTTGAGTCTTGGATGTTATGTGGCACAAAAATCTCTTCAAACCATTCTTGAAAAAAAATTTGCTGGTTCATCCAACCTTTTTTTTTTGGCTGAAATAATCAACTGGAAAATTTTCTGCTCTTGTCCCCTTAAAAGACTGCGGTTTCTTAGATTTGCAGATTACAAGAAGCCTAAGTTTGTGTCTACCCGCAGCGTTGCTGCATGGCAAGATTGTAATTCTTTCCTTGCTACTTTTGTGACCTGCCGCGTGATGTTCACTTTCAAGTGCTAAAGTACGTGTGGGAAGACACTTCCAAAAAAGCCCTGATTCATCAGCGTTACAAATTTGTTCATATGACTGATCCTCAGACATCACAAACTCTTCAAAATCACGTTGAAAATCATCAGCTGCTTGTTGGTCACCACTCAGCTTCTGTCTGTGTAGAACAATCTCTCTAATTCCATGACCACCTACGAAGAAATTTGCAAAACATCTGTTGTCACGAGGTGATTGGACTTCCACAACACGAGTGCAACGAAAGACTACTACCGGTGAGACCCATCAACACGATGTGTTGGCACGTGTCGATGCAAATTCCCACAGGGGTACGCAAGAACTTTCCAGGTTCATAGGAATAAGTAAAACAAGTGTGTTACGGATACTGCGCCAATGGAAATTCCATCCATATCACATGGCTCTTCATCAGGTATTACATGAAGGTGATTTCCAACAGCGTGTTCAGTTTTGTAGGTTTGTTCTGATGTCTGTAAGGGATGACAGCAATTTTGTGAAGAACATACTAGTTACAGATTAAGTAACCTTCTCAAACCATTGGTCCGTAAATTTAAGAAATTTACACTACTGGGTGATGGAGAATCCACATTGGGTCTGCCACGTGGAGCACCAGCGACAGTGGAAAGTGAATGTGTGGTGTGGAATCGTTGGAGACTATGTCATGGGGCCATACTTCATTCAAGTGACAATGACCGGCTGTACGTATGCCCGTTTCCTCAGAGAGACCTTACCGGCACTTCTGGAAAACGTAGCGCTCGACATATGTCTTGATATGTGGTTTCAGGATGATGGTTGCCCTGCGCATTTTACTTTGGTGGAGATAAAAGTGCCAAATGAAACATTTCCAAACCAGCAGTTCGGGCGTGGTGGTTGGTTTGAGATGGCCAGCTCGCTCCCCCGACCTCACACCTCTTGATTTTTTTTCCTGTGGGGAACACTGAAAGATAGGGTGTACAACATGGTTCGGACGTCGCTAGAAGACGTGCAGGAACGCATTATGGCAGCTTGCAGAGGCGTTACACCAGGAAGACTTCATGTAGCTCGTAGCTCGCTACATGTGCGTTTACAGATGCGTATTGCTGTCAAGATTCACTCCACTAGCAGTTGACGAGTGATAGTAATTTTTTAAGAAGTTGTATTAATTGCATTACAAATAAAGGTGCTTATTTTGTTAATATTAAAAGGTGCTACTGATGCTGAAAACTGATCGTGGTGTGCAAAAAAGAAGCTGCATGCACCCAGATATTAAAATGGATATTAGTACACTTCGCAGTAAATTAGCACAAATATCTCAGTACATAATAATTGTATTATCAATAAGAGCTATAAAAATTACGATTGTAAAAAAGAATTTACATGAATGTTTCGAGCTCAAAAAATCTCCTTACTGTTGTAAAAAACACATACAGTAATAACCTAATGAACTTGAAACACAGCATTTCACTTAAAGGAAAATGCTCATACGTACAAAATCTGGAGATAATAGAAATATCAGTTGACGTGAACCACGCGTCCACGAGCTCCTTGTGCCCACTCTGACCGCGAAGTCAAATAAACTGCACCATCTACACCGGGCCACATTAAACTACATTAGGCAAAGAAGAGTGCGTATTGCAGGTTGGAAAGAACGGAACTTGCACCTTCTTGCCAACAGGTACTACGTAACTCAAGAGGTAATCCTACTTTGTTTATTACCAGAGATAACTCTTGTAATAAATTAGTAGGCAATCCGAAACTGTTTTTAACCCAAAGTCACAGCCGTTGGGCGCACTGGCAATTGGTCGTTACGTCGTAGAAGCTCGCTCCGCGACATACGATTTAACGCACCACCAAGTGACATCAACATGCCTGTACGCCGAAGCTGAAGTGCTACGAGCCTCAAAGTGTAACCAATAGGGCGCATAATTTTTCTGAACACACCAAACAACGTCATCTCATTTACAGCTTCAGTCAGGGTGTGTTTTATTGAATTAAGAGCAATCGAGCATAGCTATCCACGCACCTTTGCTCAGGTGGACTCGTCCATCCCTTTAGTAGACAGCCACCTGGCAACACTGTAGCTAGTGAAATACAAACACTGCACAGGAAATTAAATACAGACACTTCTCATGAGAAACCGTAATAGTGAATTTAATGTTTATTTATAAAAGAGCAATTATGTTTTCATAAAGGGAGATTTCCTATAAAGGCCTTCATCATCGTAACATGTAATTTAGTGCAGTGACACTCCCCACAACTTCACAACATCAATCTTAACAGACATTTGTTAATCAACAGGTGTGTCACCAATGTCTTTCATTTAATTTATACAATTTTTCACAATTGCAATAATGTTACATAGTGCATTTGTCATGTTTTACCATTCGGCTTTTGACAACGATTCTCGTCACTTGGGATGGAAGCCGATGCCACCCATTCAGTTTATCTCAGCATTCGAGCCAGACCGGAAGTGTTGGTCGCCTGCCCCACGGGCTCCCTTGTTCCGATCATTTAGGCTGATATCACTTCATTGCAATAGTAACTTAATTAACCAGAACATTTGATTTCTTTCTTTTCTGTAATGAGGGGAGAACCACCTGCACTCTCACGAGAGATCTTAACGCTACCGCGTATCCACATAACACCACGCTTATTTTCATGCTAAGGTCGCCAGCAGACCATAAGTGCTGGGTCTGTTTTCTTTCATTATTCACATGCAATCAAGCACGATGATTAAACAGCTTTATAAAGTTCAATAAGTGTTGATTCATTGTCCTCTGGGACACGTAGGATGCTACATCCTTTGTAGTACCTCCCACAATTTTTCTAATATATTTCAGGCGTACGAGATGGCCTACAGTCTTGTCATAAGGTGTAAATATTGTGATATTAAGTGCTTGACTTCATCTTCAAACTGATGGAGGTATCCAGGGCCCCCTGGGCCATCGAACGAACGACCCACATCACTAACTCTCCACTGAGTTATGGCACTGGGAAATTCTACACTCAACCAGCCTTGGGTCACCTCAACCATGTCACCTCAATTGATATGTGTTTTTAAATGTAATTTAAAATTCTGTCAAAGTGAAGTGCCAACGATTTCCCACTTGGGGCAAGGGTTTCACCCCTGCCAACATAAGTTTAGCCCCCACAGGCATCACCTGACTGGGGGCAATTTTTGTTTATGTATTTTCCTTTACATATAGTGAGTGTAATAGTGTATATGTTTGTTTTGCTGCAGTCAACATGTTTAGATACTTGGATACATGTTTCTAGAACTACGTGCACGTAAACATATCAACACGAAAGTGCATTGTCATTAATAATTCAGTAGCTTGTGTAGTTTGCTGAGCACGTATATTTTCGTTAAGGACAATGTTCAGTCTCAAATTAGCTAAGGGAATTTTCCCATACCTCTAATGAAAAAATTAAGGCCTCAACCCAATTGGTACTTTTCTTTTATGCTCACCTGTTTCCAACTATCAACTTCTTCACTGCAAGTGGTCGGAAAGCTGACGGCAGCCATTGAGTCTGAAGTGGGCATTCATTGGAGTGGTTCGCGTATCTCGTGCACTTCAATGGCTTCTTTGTCTATCATCATGAACAATATTTATTTTCATCTTTTATCAATTGGAACTGTAATTTAAGTTAACTTCATCGCAGTGGAGGAATGCCTCTGCACCTCCTGTAGATTCAAGGCCCCAGGAGTGTAACTTCATCAGATAAATACAGAGAGCACACGCTCACTTTTCCGCATTGGCCCCCGACCGTCTTAGTGTGTCGGTGAGCATCGTCGGTGAGCACGACATGAGCATCGTCAACTGGTTTGTTTTGTCTGAACGTCAATAAATGACGCCAACCCTAATTGAAGTGTTTTGATTGCAGGCCTTGACTCCTAAAGGCATTTCGGGTCACACCAACCAGCAATTTTCGGGGTGTTAAGTCTTTATAAGTGTAATATGTTCTTATACCAGTGTTTCATTGGCATGTGGAATGGCCTTACAACTCTGACTTAAGCTAATTTAATACCACCATAATTGCCCACCTTACGAGTACTCTTAGCTGTATTGGCCTGGCAGTGTCTGTTCACTGCTAGAAGCCTATCGCAACGAAAATAATGTATCAGGCGAACAGCTTATCTTATTGGGTGACTCGGCCACGACCCACAACAGAATAGCAGCTAGTAAGAAACCTACAACATGGCTCTGGCGAGTCTTTCCTGCCAGAACTTTGCTCAAGTAATAGTGCATCTACGGCGTCCCCACCATTCTCCAACCTCGACCTCAGGTCAGTGGTCTGCTAAGATATGTATATTTTCCCTTCCTCAAATACACTACTTCTCATTGCTGTGATACTTAAGCAGTTACTGGCTACTCACGCCCACCATGTGGGTTTAGCTGCACAAAATGCATTTCAGTGACTTTGGAAATTAATGTGAAATTACACTTCCCCGAGCGATGCTATTCCCAGGGAATGAGGAATCTGTCTCCTGGTACGAGAGAAAACCAAGGTTTTGGTAGATTAATGAAGTGCTGTGGTAAACAAGTGTCAGTTGCTAAAATACATGCATGTACTCAGAGTGCTGCATGTGTCAACACCTGTGACTTAGATGCTGACTGACTTGGGAGACGTGTGTAGCCACGTGTATGGCGGCGGATATGCGGCAAGTACGTTTACTTGTAAAACTGAGACCTTTTTAAAACAACAAACAAATTGCAATAATAATGGAAATCAATAACATTACACATAGTGACTAACCCCTTAGTCTGAGTTGATTATTCGTGTGATGTCATGAGGTGAAACATAAACACTTGTTATAAAAGAAAAGGATTACTGAATTTAATTTGCAAGGTCGTGTCTCGTGTAGTATAAACTTCCTCTAATCTTGCAATATATTTTTGTTAGACTTAACGCTGCACCCTGTATTTATGTAATAGAAACATTTCTTACCGTGCTCCAGTCAGTTGGTTTAAATTGCTCATGATGAGTGGGATGGTTGCACAACTCCGCAGAGTCCCACACTATATGGCATTTGTGTGTTCAGTACACTTGCATCCTTCGTGTTCGATGTAGGGTTGGTGGGGGCTAAAGGGCATGTCAGATGGTCTTAAAGTAGCAAGACGTCATTCTGCATCTTTTACACAGGCACTGAGTTTGTAAAAGTTTCTCCTTTTAAATTTTTTATTTTTTTTAAATAGTTAAAAGTAATGTTTGATATTGTATATACTATTTCTTCTTTTTATTGTGAAGGCACTTTTAGTTTTAATCTATTTTCTTGAAGAAAGGATTTCAATAAATGCGGATCTTTTTGTTAGTAATACAACGAATAATTAATTCTGATTATTCCTTTCTCAATGTTTAAATTATTGACAGGATTATGTTTTGTTGAAATTATTTGAAGCAACAGTTTTTTAAGGGATGAATGTACTTCCTTTGAAATTTAAATGAACGGTAAGGATATTTATTGTGATTTTAGTAGAGCTATTAAGCATATTCCGTAACATATTATGGAAAGCTGCCAATATTATTATTTTCGTTTTATTTGGTGACTTATATATAAAATAAATATTTATTAAGATTTGCTTTTTTGTGGCTTGGTTGTATTGTAAGCTATAATTTTTCTTCACTAATTATGTTTAACTTAAAAGTGTGATTTTAATTTTTTATTGACAATCTGCCGCCATCTTTATATCATCTGACTAGCAGAAGGTTTACAAGAATTTCAGAATATTTTTTTTACCTAATTGTTTTAACGTGAATTACTTGAATTTTAGATTTTATGTTCAGTTATTTTTGTTCCTTAATATTTCATAATGTTTGTTGAGTAGTAAAATTTTAAAATTTCGGTTTGGGTTTTATCAAATCCGAGTGTTTTTGTCAGTGTTTTGAGATTTCGTGGTTTTATATAGTTATAGTTTTTTTCTGCCAGTAAACAGAACAGCAGTGTGTTACGGTGTTGAAAACTGTTAGTGTAGCAATGAGCCGTCTAGAAGGTGGACGAATTTCAGTTCCGGACGAATTGCGTGATCTTCTTTTGGAGTTTACCATTAGTTACTTGTTAGAACAACCAAGTGACATATTAGCTTATGCAGCTGATTACTTTATAAAACTGAGAGAAAATCGTACAAATGAATTAATAAGACCAACTCTAGATGGACCGGAATCACCAGATGATTCTGTAATATCCGAGGAAGGTAAGAATTCATTACTATTTTAATTGGCCTTTTTTTTTTAAAGAGAATGTGCAATTTTTGTAGATTTAATTTTCCTTTTTTCTTTGTACTGCAAAGGTGAATTTGTCACAGGAAACTCTAGCAACAGGGTTCTGAACATTCTCTTTACAGTGGAGTTTTCTGTAGTATATTATACAGCATGTAGTTTCTGTCCACTCATACTAACATGTTGAGTTTTTTTTTTAGGTCTCCTTTCATGAGTATTCTATTTTATTTACATGAGTATCCTCTTTTCCTTGTATGTGTATTCCAAGTGAACCAATTGCAAGTATTTATTCACCATCTGTGCTAGGCAGTAGACTTGGGCTAACTAACTCCGGTAAAAGATTGGATATGTAATATATCATTCCAAGGTATGATATATATCCGATTGGTATATCCATATCCGCTTATTATATCCGGGGATCTGACCCATTCCAAGGAGCGAGTGAGTAAAAGGAATGTGTATCTAATATATCACGGAAACAGGTAACTCCAACTCTCAAATAAATCCGTGGAACTAGAGAAAAGTAATGACAATGCAGTAGGTACAAGGTCTCGATTCGTGTATGATAATTATGACGATTGACGTGTCGTGTAACCATGAACTTTAAACCTTAAGTAGGTATATCAATATTGGGTAATTATTAAGTTTAGATGCTTTTCTGTAGAAATTGTGGGGTAAAATATGTACGTAATCGTTAAATTATTGTATGTAAATACGTGAAATGCAAAAAGACCTAACCGAACATTACCTAACATCACAATGTGTAAATATAGGGGACTGGTTATCATCAGATGATACCGTATTTTGTCGTATTGCAATATTAACAAAACCTGTACATTACATATTGTGAAGTTAGGTTGTAACTGCGTTTAGGTAGCCTATTAAGAATGTGGTCTACCATTCATAAAACATTTTTATGTCATTACTTTTGTATTTGTTATGGCACACTTCTGCATTTCTGAGAAAAGTTGAAACAAATATTTTAGTAGTACTGCATATATAATTCATAATATATCAAAAGAAAATTTGTGCAACACATAAAGAACAGACTGACTGGCTTTGTTGCTATCCATTGGCAAAGTTCACTAAGAAATATAAATATATTAATTATTACCTTATTCCTTATTTGAACTATTCATTTGGGGAGTTACTGGTTATTCTCAAGGTGTTGTTTAGACATATCCATACAAAACAAGATATTATAGATATAACTAATGAACCTACTACCCTCAAAATGGCTGCAATTAATTTTAAAACAATTTCTCAGGAGCTAAGTTGGTAGGTAGGAATTGACGTATCATTAGAAAGCAGTATCATGAGAGATGAAAAGCAGAAACATATGCAACAGTAGTGAAACAATTAAGATACACATGTGCCTTATACAGGACTCGGAACTCGGAAAACCTCATACCATAAGCTAGCGTGCAATTAACTGCATTACGGAAGTAGGATGGGAGCATCAACTTCTGATTTCATCAATGTAATGTTTCGAATGATAGGGTCTACTAACCTAAAATATTTACAGGGCCGTCATTTTGAAAATAAGTTACTGAGCTACTTACAACAAATGAGCTTGCATGGCCTACCGTAGCGCTACTTGTGTGAAGAATTTGGTGGGAATCGGTTGATTGGTCCTTGAGATATGGCATAAACCATCCACATTTTTCATGTAATGATTGGAGGACAAAAAAGTAACGTATTTTAGCACATTCGATGATTGTATACTGCCAGTATACAAAGTTATGTATTACATAGTTTTGTAGTAAGCTAAAATAATTTTATAGCCGCCATTCTGAAAATAAGTGTCTGTCATACTTAAAAATACATATGGTGCTATTAATATGGCCTACCACAGTACAACTTCTTCCCCAAATTTCGTAGGAATCGGTTTATTGTTTCCAGAGATATGACACAAAACTTTATCTATTTGTGGTGCTATCTTACAAAATGGTGGACAAAACATGCTTCATGCAAATACAGTTTATAGTTGTAATATCTTCTACCACCAAACAAAGCCAAGTTGGAATTTATTTCATGGTTTCGGCGCTATAGCATTTTAAGCTACAATGGCTATATGGCCGCCTTTTCCAAAATATGTGTGACATACTTAAAATATATTATTTACATCATCTGCTGCAGTTCTATTTATTTGCCATAGTTGGTAGGAATCAGCCAATTGTTTGCAGAGATAAGACATAAACGTTTACAAATTAATGTAGCGCTATCTTAACAAAATGACGTATGAAATACAATCCATGTAGATACAGTTGATAGTTGTAATATCAGCAGCACATGAAGTTAAGTAAAAGTTGCTATTAGAAATGGTTTTGACAATATAGAATTCTAAGCCTAGATAACTATATGGCCGCCATTTTGAAAATAAGCATCTGAAATACTTGAAACATACTATTTAACATCTGCCGCAGTACCACTAGTTTGCCAAGTTTGGTATGCATTGGTTAATTGTTTACCAAGATGTGACATAAAAACTTTATTTGTGTGGCACTATCTTACAAGATGGCTGACAAAAGTAGCTATGCATTGGCATATATGATGCTTGTAATACTCATATTCAGCATACAAAATTTGGTGTGAATTTGTTTAATGGTATGGTAGTTATACCAAATAAACCAAAAATATTTGTATTGTCGTTTTGAACATAAGTTACTCATCAAGTTGAATCACTTAGCTATATTTACATGTCTTACCATAGTATTACTTACATGCCAGGTTGGGTAACAATTGATTTAGAATTTTTTGAGATATAATGTAAAATCTTTATTTAATTATTTAGTGCTGTCTTTTAAAATGGCGAACCAACAACAATATCCATCTCAAAATTTAATGCTTACGTGATGTTCTGCCCGAGTACAAAATTTGATTTAGTTTGGTTAAATCGTTCCAGAGATATGACATCATCCTAAATATTAAAATGGCCACCATTTTGAAAGTAAGTGCCCAGCGTTGTTGAAAACTCTAAGTCAGATGTCCTTATTAAGTACCATATGTGTACCAAGTTTGGTGAAATTCATCTATTGTATTAAAAAATTGAACACGTACAAACGTGCGCACACACACTCACTTGCGCGCACACACTCTCTCACTATATGCACGCACACACAGAGGAAAGTATCTCGTAAGCCTTTCCTTTCCTTCAGAAAGTAAACTAAAACTGCTTGTGAATTTATTTGTAATGTATACAAAACTGGTATTTAAGTTATTTGCGGGGATAAAACAGAAATGAACTAAATTCCTCAGCCTTGCTCTACAAATGAAGCGATCAATATATCGGAATCATCTCAAGTGAAGGTTTCGATTTTTATTGCATGTATTACTATACAATGTAATCATATCTTCCAATACAGTTTTTAACTATGCAATATGAATTATAGTGACACTAGCGTACCGACCGGCTTCGCCCGGGTACAATTGAGTTTTACAGTGATACACTAATAAATAAATTGGGAAAAGACAATTCATTTATGTGAAAACAGAATTACGAAATTATACTATGTTGGCCTAGGTTTTGAACTGATTACGGCAACCCATAAGGGAGGAAACATTTTTTACCCGATAGCCAAGAAGTAGGGTATTGTTTTTGGAGTGTATTTGTGCAACTATCGCGTAGTTACCACATTTCCGCTTTCCAGCGTCGATGTATGAAAATCAAAACGTGAGTTTCATCAAGTTGTAGCCTTAAAAATAAGTGCGCCTAGGTACTACTTTTTGCGCTTGGCTGAGGGATCTTAATCGATCACCAAAGTTAAGCAACGTTCCCAGCGGCACACATTTGGATGGGTGACCGTTTAGTGGCATAACATCTGATCACTTCCGGGCTTCGGAGGGCACGTTAAATATTCAATCCCGGTTGTTATCAATTGATAGCAGTCGTTAAGCCATTTCAGAGGTCCTCTGGCGGCCTGATAAACCCTGACACTAGAGGAAAAAAATATTTTGGTGACGTTACCAGCTGTTGGAGAATTACATTTTGTTGTTATTCCACTGGAACCGTACAATTTTCCAGGATAAAAAGTATCCTATGTCCTATTCCAGGACCTAAAGTACCTACATACCAAATTTCATCAAAATCCGTTCCGCCGTTATGGAGCTGAGTGGTAACAAACATACACACACACACACACACACACAGTCTTTTGCATTTTTAATATTAGTAGGATATAATTTTTATATTCTAACTAGCTGTGCCCGCGGCTCCGCTTGCGTGGACTACTAAATTATTGTTCAGGTTTTTTTAAAAATAAAGTTTTATTTTACTTAGTGTTAATCTTCTATACTTTATATACATATTATAAAACTCAACGTCTTGGTGAATTAAATGTAAAAAAAAAATTATTAGAATTTCTCTGTTATAGATAGATATATGCTACTGCAGATTTTTTTTAGGTCTTTTTATTCTACACAATTCTTTACTACATGATATTGTTCCATCTTTAACGGTTTAGACAGCGTATTGCAAGAGATTGCGCTGGTGGCAAACTTTTTTCCGACTTGATTCACTATTATCGTTTGTAAATTTTTTGAGACATTTTCTTGCGATAAAAAGTAGCCAATATCACCTCTCAGCCCTCCAACTATCTCTGTGCAAAAAATCACGTCACGACGGAGAGACATGAAAGGAGGACAAACAAACAAACATACTTTTGTATTTATAATACTAGTTAATATAATTTTTTTTTTTCAAAAGAAAACAGGCATCAGTAATTTTAAACATAAAAATGTGTCCTGATAATAGTGGGAAAAAGTTGCAAGAATATGCTGAACAGAGCTGCTGTGGGTGGGAGAGAGATGGCTGGACGCTGTTAGTATGCAGGTGACGCCACTGGGTGACCTGTTTGTGTGTGTGACATGTGCAAGAGTTGTGCTCTATTTAGCAGGCAACAGACGTCTTCCTGCACTAAAGGTCACTTAGAAAATGACAACGACTAACCTTACAAATGTGATGTGTGCTTTACACAACAGATTAAGAAATTTTCAGGCACACTTCTTGCTTTAGTAGAAACTAGCTAGAGTCCTGGATTGTAAAGAGTGATATCGAAAACTGAATACTAATTTTTTGTTAAGGAAAAGGTATTTTTTATTTATCAATATATAATGGGACGTAACAGTTGAATGTAAGTTATACGCTGGAATAGGTTTAATGTATTGTCACATTTCACTCATTTGTTTTATTATTTATTGTGGATTTTGTTTAACTATGGTATATTTTGTACACTGCTATTGTAATAGAAAGCCTGGAAAAAGTGAGAGCAAATGTTCTTTGTATAAAAGTTTTTAGTTGGCTGAATGAAATGACACAAGCATACTTGCTGTTCCAGTAATTGGTTATATAGAACTGTAATCAAGCACTGCATACAACATCCCCTAGTTGTCAGGTTGTCATTCCCAAATTTTTGTGAAATTAATCAATTTTAATGTGGCTTATTGGCATAACTTTTAGATATTTTGTGTAGCAATTGCCATCGTTTTTTTAAATTCAAACTTTTTTGTGTAAGTAAATATTTAACGTATTTCAGAGGCACCAGTCATCAGATTTTCAACGAGGAGGAAGTCTGTGTTTGCGGAATCGTACAACCCAGAAGAAGACGACGACGATGAAGGCGTCAAGGTAAAATGAATGGACGGCGTCGGTCATCATGCGTTCGCTTATTTATCCATTTATTCTGGTTTTTGTCCACTGATTTTGTTTTGATGTAAAATTTCTGTTGTAGGTTGTTTATCCAAAATCAGATGAACAAAGGCAGCGGTTAGCAGAAAGTGTTAAAAACATTTTCCTCTTTCGAACATTAGATAAGGTAACATCAACATTTAATTTGTCATTTAAATTTTTACTTTACAGCTTATTTGCTACTATGAAGTGTTTAAATTTGTTTTTTTCTGTGGTTACAGGAACAAACACAGAATGTGTTGGATGCAATGTTTGAAAAAAAGGTCAGCAGTGATGACTACATCATCAAACAAGGTGATGATGGAGATAACTTTTATGTTATTGAAAGGTATGCAGAAATATCAAAATAGTATTTTGTTGATCTTTGAAATATCAGAACTTGGTAGCAGAGCTTGTTCTCACTGGAATTCCATATAAATTTTTCTTCATTTTTTTGTTTTATTTTTATTTTAACTTAGTTCTTTTGGTACCGCTATTTGTTTTACAGCCAAGATTTCTGTAAAAAAAAAAAAAAAAGGTAGACTTTTACATGCAAAAAACACTTCAAGGTCATACATGGTTAACATGCAAATCACAGCTTTCCAGTACGTTGATTCTCAACCATCTGTCTCGCATGATAAGCACTGCCACTACTGCAGTGGTTTCTAATACATTTAATTTTTTTGTTTTTGCATCAAAGTTTGTGAGTTTTCAACATACTGTACATAAATTGCTTAAAATATTCCACGTAGCATGTTTCACCTTGAAAATGTATTTAAAAATAACTCAAAATGGTGTGATTGTTTAATAACACGTATAATTCAGTGTGATCCTGTAGGAGCTTATCAGTTGGCAAAAAGTGGTGAGAGTGTGTTTGTCAAACTGCGGTCCTTGTTGGCCAGATCTACAAAGCTTTGCTCTAAGTCGTGTTGTTTGGTCGCCAGCGGTGTTTACAAGGTGTACGTGAAGTCGGACCAGGACGAGGAGCCGAGGCACATCCACACGTACGACAACGTGGGAAGTTTCGGAGAGCTGGCGCTCATGTACAACATGCCCCGTGCTGCCACCGTCAAGGCAGTCTCCGACGGATCCCTCTGGGCCATGGACCGCATGACGTTTCGCCGCATAGTGCTCAAGAGTGCGTTCAAGAAGCGAAAGATGTACGAGCAACTGATAGATAGCGTGCCCATGTTGAAAGCATTGCAGGTAACGATTCCCTGCCTGTTCCGCCATTTTTAATGTACGCTTGTTTATTTATAGCTAATTAAATAAATACAAAATCAAATTCATAAAAAAATTCTCCACTTGGTAGCTACGTGGATTTCAGCATGAATGCCGACTCGAATACTCAACAATAATGTTGGTATAACCTGTTCACGGTAAACTGAGCACTTTTGGAAGCCCTGATTATGATCTCGGTGTATGAATAGTGTGTGTTCTTCTGCCATACGTAAAAGTTGGGTTTGAACACTTTATCCACGCATCGGTCAAGTGAAACAAGTTTTCACAAATCTTCTAATTCTTAAACTTAGATGCATTAAAAATAACAAACCAAGAGGAATTATTTCAGTTTTCATGAATGTTTACTAAACAAGCCATGGAACTACGGTACTTTCCCTCTGTCGTTGCCAACTTTACTGAGCTGAACCTCATGCAGGCGGGGTCAGTGGCATTTTTCAAAGGTTGGTTTCAAAAGCGCTCACTTTATCATGAACAGCCTTTAACTGTAATTGATTTCTTGTTGTGGTTTTATAAACGGTGTAATTGTCATAGTGGTAATATTTGAAGTTTCTGATGTTGGCACTGTGCGACTTCATTGACACATGCAGGCTGATCATTGAGTGTTGTTTGTGCTCGTGGCACAAAGCTACTCTATAGGCAGATATGTGGAACAAAGAAGCAGGGCTGTAAGATAACATCAGACGACACTGAACCAACTATAGCAAGAGGATGGCAACTTGCCAAAATCATAAGATATGTACCTGGAACAACTTCACTGTGACACGTTTTAAAGCAAAGCAGGTTATAGGCTCTCAACGTTGTTCTCGCATGGTTTGTTTGTCCATATCCATGTTGTATTTTTTGTGATTCCACCAAGTCCTGTATAAATAACTGTTCATTCTTATGTAGATCTTGGGACCACCGTGCTGTAGTGGTTAGACTACTCGCCTCCCACCAAGGCCAACCAGGTTCGATTCCCGGCACGGTTGCCTCAGGATTTTCGCACGTGGGAATTGTGCCGGAGGATTCCGCTTGTGGGCGGGTTTTCTCAGGGTCCTCCCGTGTCTCCCTTCCTTGCATGTTGGCGCTGCTCCATACTCACTTTACCCTCATCGGCTCTCAATACTCCGACGTCGTCAGCCCAAACCTCTCCACTCCACAAACAACAGTTTTTAAAGCTTGTATTTAAATAGAATATGTTTACAATTACTGATAGCACCAAATGGAGGGATTCAACCTCTTACAATTCATTAAAGCTGACTTTCTCACACATTTTCAAAATCAAAAATTTTACAATAATAAAAGTTTGGCAAAGAAATCACAAACGTAAGAGATAATTCATAAAATTTCTCAGACGAATTGATGATAATTAAAACGTGATCAGCAATTATACCTGAATACATTAAATTGAAAAACCTTAAAATTTGCAAAATACAAAATACATGGACTAGAGTATTAACTTGGAGCAATTAGAATAACAGGAGTGCAGCCTAAGCCCAGTAAATCTCCTTTCGTAAGACAAACACATTAAAAGCTTTAATAAAATTTACATAAAAATTAAATTATCTGTGGAGGCAGTCAAATGACCCATCAAGGCTCCAGCGATTAAAATATAAAAAAAAAACACTACATTTAAAATTAATTGATTAATTACCCCCAATACGTAAGTCATGAACGCCAAGCATATTGAAAAAACTGGAACACACAGCAAATCTAGAGTTTATATTAAACAGAAACCAAATTTGGGCTGGCGACCGATACCACAATTAAAAAAAATACACCAACTCACTGCATGCCCGAGACAAACACAAACTACCCCATACAATATTAAAACATTCAAATTGACTCGACTAATAGAATGCCTGCAACCACAACTCACGGTTTCGTGTTGCTCAACTGCATCGGCTTCTCAGGCAACGAAGTAAATTGAAAAGTGCCTCGTCAGTGCCAACGTCCCATGGACGACTAAATCACAATTGCAGGTGATGATCGGGCGTAGAATAGACGGTGCGCAAGAAGTGCCCCGTTAACAAAAAAAATGGTGACGCACAGGAGGGGACATCAGGAAGGGAGAGCAGGGGAGGAAAAAGGAGGGGAAGAGCCGATCTGGGCATAGAGCAAGCCACCTCGCACAGTCAAAAGTAATGCAGACGTCTTGCGCGACAAGTGCTAGCATCGCTATAATTTGTGCTGTAATTTTGTTTTCTAGTTTCTATTTTGTTATTTATCTGACAAAATTCCTTGTGGGATTTATCATACATTTTTTTTATATAATCATTTTGACTACAGCTACTCTCGGCTCATTTCTTGTGTTCGTTCTTTGTGTCTCAGACTTGATTTTCTGTAACGACATAGTGAAGCAATGGCGTACGTTTGAAATATTTCAATTAATCATTCACCCACGTTGCAAGAATATTTCAAACAACTCATCTGCTTTGTCTTCTAAGAAGTGACATCGGTCATGCGTGCGATGTACTGCCGGCATTTGTAATGGTGTATTGTATGTTGCGATCAGCTTTTTTGAATTCTGAGTACCTGTAAATTTATTGGGAACCCAATGTGCTTGTGAAGTGAGTGTACAACACTGCAGAGTCATTTCATGTGGTGATAATTTGTGACGGCAGTAATTCATCTTATCAGCTGTCATTATAGCATGTAGATATAACAAACCTGCATGGATAATCCAAAAAATGCTTAATTATTACACATATAAATCACAGTACATTACTGTATTTCTTGTATTGTGGCATCTATGACAGTTTTGCTTCTTGAATACATGTTATTTGTACATCTGTCCAAAAAAAACTTTACTGCTTGCAGGTTTTTTGTATTTGTAGGTCTGTGATTAATACACTAGGTTCATGGGGTTGTACAGACCAAACGGTTGGCCATAATAAAAAACTACTCTTACATTTTCTCTTAGTTTTCACTTCTTTACACAGCCCTGGTGTTGCAATCTGCCATTTTTTTTTCCATGGTGTATATTACACCACGTATGCTTGAAAAGTAACAAAGTCACACTTTCTTGGCTAATCTATATATATTTTTTTTGTAATTATAAAGCACAGTCTGTGAGTGCTTTTAAGATTTTTTTTTAAGTATCTTGTACTGTAATGAAATCTATCTGTTCAAAGAACATTAACCATCATTTGCTACTACTCGAGCAAAAGCATTAACCTCAAAATTTGGAATATACAAAAACAGGAAACTCAATTTTTTTGGAAGTAAAAATTGGAATAAAACATTGTCCCACATTTATGTGGTAAATTATCAGATGGAATCAGATTTGGCATACACCAGATATGTACTTTAGCTTTAATTTTTAGTTTCTGACGTAAATAATTTCTATAGATTTCATATTTCATTGTTTCATATTAGCATTTTGTTTTCATAAGTTTGTAAACACAACACAACCTCAGCTATGTGGAACTTCTACTTTACAATTTTTTAAACAACAAATGCAAATGGTGTGAAAAATTTGATGTACTCTTTTTAACAGTTGATGTAAACGCAAGTTATTACATAATTTTGGTTACTTATTGGCTTAATTTTTTTACTGGATGAAGTAAACATTTCATAAATTTCAAACATTGGGTTATTTGAAGGGTTATCAAAAAAAACTTACAAGTTGGTGTTTTATGATTGATACATGAACGAAACATTATAATCCTTTTGAATTAATGTATTCGTAATGTGTATAACATAAATATTGAAAAAAAATGTAACCTAATTACAAAATCTTACTTTGGTAAACTGTTAATGCCTTTTATAAATGTTTGTTTAAAATTCCTTATTTGTGTGTATCAGCTGTGTTCTGCAAGACTTTCCACTGTTGCAGTCGTACGAGCGCATGAGCCTGGCTGACGCGCTGCTGCCGCGCGTGTACGGCGACGGAGAGTTGATCATCAAGCAGGGGGACACAGCTGATGGCATGTACTTCCTGGAGGAGGGAGTGGTGAAGATCACCGTGCTCAACGACGACGGCAGAGAAGTAGAGGTGGGTGTGAGCTTTCTCTTTTTCACGTTCTTTCTCCGTTTGGTTCCCAAAATCTCGACTCAGTTTTTGTACGTTTGATGAATGTGGTTTGTACGAGTTGGACAGGATGGCTAGGCAGTCTGGGACATTGAAAGCACG
>NQII01000387.1:879391-894327 GCA_002778355.1 Clitarchus hookeri | reverse complement strand
ACCCCCTGTAAAAAAAAAGATTAATAACTATTCAAACAGATAAAAGTTTATCCAGATCTGATGAAATACTTGCGTAATATATTTACGGTATTGAAGCAAAATGTAGATTGAGTGTAGAGTTTAATGTTATTTATTAATAATTGTTCGTTAAAGTTTAATATTTTTGTCAGTATCTGCAAATACTGCTACATATTTAATTACAGTATTTATGTTATGTATTAAAATTATTTATGGTTGATTAATTATTAGTGTAACTTATTGCGAGGCACGACGGGCTGCTTGCCATATAGATCACGCGTCCAAGCCTGCAGCCACGAGGAAACATAGTGCATCATGTACGTTTCTTTGTGTGCAGTTTTTGGTCCGTTTTAGATTGCAAATTTTTTAGCATGAATAAACTATTTTTTGTACCTGAGTAAAATGTGCAGCTTATTGATTATACAAACTTATTTATTGTGTTAATTTATTTTAATTGCTTTTCTGTTTGAGTTGAACATATTATATGTGCATACAACTTGGAGCGGGGATTTTTAATTCACTTTGTTTAAGCTGTATATAAATTTTTGCATATCTGCGCTTTAATCATGTTACTAATTTACTAAAGAATAATTTTTACCTGTAAATGAAATGAATCTTTTTGCAGTAGCTAAAAGTTAAATTGTTGCATTGTCAAAATGAATGTATATACATTCCACAGTGTGATAAATTTTATTTCAATTAACTTTAAATCTTTGTAAAGTGTTGTATTTTGCTTGCCTAGGTGAAGAGAAAAAAAAAATTTGTTTTTCCTTTGTGTTTTATTCTTTATACGTTATTTTGAGGTGGCCACTTTAGGATGCAATAATTAATGTGTAACTGAGTCTGTGAAAGGTAGAGTTTGTCTTTCTAGTCAAATAATTTGCATACAACATTAAGTGTGTCAACACTTGCCCATTGAACTGCAAATTTTAGGCACAGTAATGTAATATATTTTAGAATGACACGTAATTTTCACATTTTAGTATTTCATTGACCAGTATTGTAGATGGCAGAAAAATATACATATTGCAGTCTACTTTATTATAAATATTTTATAAATGTTTTGTCATGATGTGTTGTTAAAAATTGTGTTAACTAGTGTCTGTCCAAGTACCACCTGTCTTGATGGTTCTTCAGTAGAAAAACTAATTCAGTGAACATAACTTGGAAAGTGCCCATTCTAGTAAAAATACACAAGTACTCCGTTTCTCGTTGTGTCTGTCTTGCCTATCAAAACTCAGCAGGTGTGTTGCACGAATCTCAGAATTGTTTATCAAATGTCCGGTCATTTTTATTACCGAGCAGTTCCCAAAATTACTTCCTAGTGGTTTTGAATTTTGGATGTGATCGTAACAATTTGTGAACAAACCTTTGTCAGTACGGGGCCGCAGTGGTGTAGTGGTCAGACTACTCGCCTCCCACCAAGGGGAACTGGGTTTGATTCCCGGCGGGGTCTCCCCCAGGATTTTTTGTTGCGGGAATCGTGCCGGACAATGCCGCTGGTCGGCAGGTTTTCTTGGGGATCTCCCGTTTCCCCTGCCCTTGCATTCTGTCGCTGCTCCATAATCACCTTGTTTCATCCTCATCAGTTCTCAAGACCTCAGTGTTAAGAGCCACCCAAATCTCTTCACTCGCTCACGCTCACACTCTCACACACACACTCCACTCACTCTCACACACACACACACACACACACTCACTCTCACGCTCACTCTCCCTCACACACACTCTCACACTCTCTCACACTCTCACTCACTTGTCGGTGACCTACAGGTGGCATTTGGATGATTACTAATTAAATATTGCTTTATTATTTCTGAAACTTTACGTGTTGAAAGTCAGTTGTACAGAAGCATTCTTAATCATTACATGGATCTGTGTCAGTATTAAGAACCTTTTGATCTGACAACATAATTTAATACTCAGCTATTTTAAATATTTGACAGTTTTATATTGAAACCAGGTATTGTACTACCTGTCATGTGCTGTATGTATGTGTGCAACATATATTGGTACTTATTATAGTAGTACAGTCTCTTCCAAAGCTGACTGTGCATTGTGAATGTGTGGAGGCATTCAGAAAAAAATGTCACATTCATGTGGAACAGTGTCTGCAAATTTGTGGACAGTAAATTAAGGAGTGTACCAAAATTGGAAATTTTCATTGTTGATTTTTTGATCAGTATGTTTCCCAGTATCATTTATCAACTATTTTGTTGTCACATTTGCTTGTAAAATGAAGCTGTAATCAAATTCTTAAAAGTATAAAAAAAAACCCGTATGTATTTCTGTGACTAGGCAGCTGCTTTAATTGTATTTGTGGCATTTATTTGGTTGAATAGCGACGATCTATTGAATGGAAAACACAGAATTGAAGTGATCTTTCTAGCATTTACTCCCTTTTTGTATGCTCAGTTTTAACAATTGTAAGTACGTACTACTGTAATTAAGATAACATTATATTAATTGTTTAGAACCAACAGTTCTGCTGCAGAACTTTGTTTGCTTTAATGGGACTGTAATTTTTAAATGAAAATTGTAATACTTTTTTTTTTTTAATAGCTTTTGTTAGAAGAAAGTAATAATTCATTTTAAATCCTTCATATTTAGCAGGCCTCATTTTTTCTTGTATCTGTAATTTAATACTGTTTAGCGCTGTAGTTCTTAGCAGTAAAAATTCAATTGGAATCTTCGCATTTTACAATTGTCATCAATTTTTTCGCACCTTTATTTGGATTGCTGGAAATTAGGTTGAAATTTAAACGCACCTCTAACTGTTCCTGTAATTAATTTTCTTGAATCCTTACTATGCATCTGCATCGAAAGGTAACACTTTTCGAAAATTATCTATTATTTACTATTTACTTCTCCACCATGTATCTGGAATGTTCGGGGGACAATGCTTTCTGGATAGCTGAAAATTCCGAATGACTGAAGGAAAGAATTTTACTTAGTATATTAATAGCAAATATGGTAGGAAACATACGTTGTGTGAACTACATTTTATTTTACATTGCCTGTCATTACTGACACACTGCGAAAATAAAAGTCTGCACACACAAAAAACGTGTCGTCGTAAATAATAACTTCGCTAACGGCCGCTCTTCCTCGGTACACAATGCAACGTCCCTCCCTTGCTTCTCCTCTCACGTTACGGCTGCCATTGTAAAGTAGGTCGCTGACTAACGAACCAGTTGTGCTGTGCGTCATGCCAGCGGCTTCCTTGCTTGCGTGTCCTCAGTCCGGTGACAAGCAGAACTGTTGCATACAATTCAGTAAATTACGTGCAGGTGCATACGTATTGTATACTGCGTGTCTTCCTGATGTGTAGTTGGCAGAATTCCCTGCTTGCGACAATCTATAAATAATTGTAAATTTTAAATCATCTAATGTAAATATTACCACAAGTATTTTAAATTAGTGAGCTTTTCCTGCAAGCAAGGTCATTTCTGAGTCTAACAAATATTCACGAAATTAAAAAAAAAAAATATTACCACAAACATGAAGCGCACACTTTCCACTCGCAGTCAGATTTTGGAACTAGCCGCAGAATAACTGGGAAAAAATTGATTTGTTAGTTGCATATCCATTAAAGAGTAGTGTTTTATTAACGGATTGAATTGTGAATTAATTCTTTTCACAGCCGATCCGTTCATTCTTTGAGTGAATCTCGTATTTTGTGTGTGTTGATCCATATTTTTTGTGCATAATTGTTTAGTGTGTTGTCAATGAGTTATGCACTCATTTTAAACTCGCATGGTTGCAACATTTTTTTTTCAAAGTTACCAGCCTTTCATTAACTGATAGTGCTACAAATGTGTCAATGCATATACTTGCTAGTATAAAGTCATTATTCTGAGTTTACAAGATTATATTCTTGGTGTACCCTTTTTGTTTACTGCAGATTGTCTTTTGTGGCAGTGTAATTATTTTTAATAACTTGCATGTTTTTTCTGTTTGTTACATAACCACTTCATGTCTATTTTTAATGTATCGCACTCACTGTAATACATAATTGTGCCATCATGTGATTTTAGAATGTTACACTTCACTTTTAGGTGCAAGTAAAAAATGCAGACTTTTTTTTGTGAAGAACTGGAACGTCGAAAACGGTTGTTTTGAATGGCACAAGGAATTTGATGACTGCAATTTGGGGTGAGATCATCTGGTCGCCAAAACTCTACTGCTTGTGGTCATGGTGTCAGCAGATTTGCACGTTTCCTTTTAAACTGTGTTTTTACAGGCAACTTAATTTTTATCTATAATAATATTTATAAAAAGGGGTTGAATTCATTGTTTTTCTTGCATGCAACGGCTTACTATTTAGCAATGGTTCTTTGGGAGACTAAACTATTTTATGTCACTGTTTTTCAGTGTGTTGCGAGTAATTGTTGCTCCCATGCACTACACAGCTTGGTGTAGGGTCAAACGCCGGGCCAGGAATAGGAGGAACCTTCATTTGGGCCCAGTTAACTGTTGTGAACGTGACTGTGTAGCAGAATGCAATTTAAACTGTCTTGGAAAAGAGAAGGAGGGGGGGAGGACTTTCCTTATTGGCTCAGGACTTTCTTGGAATGCTGGTAGAATCGACCTTTGTCGAGGAGAGCAATCACCTTTCCAGGCATGAAAGAATTTCCATTAAATGAGCCGGGGGGAAAAAATTGTCTCCGGGAGACTTTCCTGTCCTCCCTCATTATTCTATGCTGTCAAAGTGTAAAATAAAAAGAATGCTTCAAGGAGTTCAAAAAACATAAAATGTACAGAAGTTGAGGTTATGCTGTGCTGCACGGTGAACGACATTTTAAAGAAGGGGAAAGAGAACAAACCATTCTATCTTCCCATTATATCCAAAAGTTCCCTACAGATAATAATAACAACTTTGGTCAGTGTAGCATGCAAGAAGCCTGGACGGGAAAGGAGAATGAGAAGAAATCAGTTTGCACTGACAGTTGCGACATGGGGGACGATGACGGTTCCTCCGATGTCTTTACTGGAGAACGTCTGACACTTTTGTGATATGCCAGTGGAAATGTGTTAGTCTTTTATTTTATTTCATTTCTTGCGGGTGCTTTTTTCACTCTTTTTTTTTTCTGCTGCTGTGAATGTCACTTTGAACGCGGCTTGACGGGTAGGGGTAGCGGAATCCTTTAAATATGCTGTGTCAATTTTAGCACACCCCAATAAAATTGCAATTAAAATAGTGGCGTTGACAAAATATTTAGGATGGGCCACTTACGAGGGATAAACAGCTGAAAAAGACTGCAAATATGTGTTTGATGCAGTTTCTTCAGAAGATAGAACATTTTTATGGCATTTGTGCAAAAATAATTTTTGTGCTTTTTTTTCTTATCCTGCAGGTTTTTTTTTTCTATCTACGTGACTTGTATTTTCTGATTCCACTGTGTTTGTTACATTGTATATATCCTACAGATACCATCACGTCTTATTTCTGTGTTCAACCTGTCGCTATACCTGGCCCTTTAAATGATGCATGTTTTATAAATCACAATATTAACAGTAGTCGTGTACGAACAATTTCTCAATCATAGTTGTGTTGTTATGCAATTATCTTGAAGTGGAATGTTGACACAGCTCAGAAAAAGTGTCGGTTGGCGTAGTCGCCAATATTTTCCTGGTATTGGCCGTCTATTTCTGAATTCCAGATTATGCTAAGCTTGCCATAAATGTTAGTCTAAAAAACCATTATTAACATTTTTGTAGTAACATCTCAGGTTTAATACCATGCATGTTTTGAAGTATTGTCCTTGTTTTGCTTGTAGGTGACTGTATGTTGTGCGTGTGCAGTTGTATCTGATATATGTGGTGGCTGACTGTTCAAAACTGACGTAAACATAGAAATCTCAGTTTGTTGTAC
The DNA here is from genome assembly GCA_002778355.1 of Clitarchus hookeri. Lineage (NCBI taxonomy): Eukaryota > Metazoa > Arthropoda > Insecta > Phasmatodea > Phasmatidae > Clitarchus > Clitarchus hookeri. Next base: position 888,434 of record NQII01000387.1, on the reverse strand, counting down.
TAATATTAGCTCACACAATATCTGGTATAACAATTTGTGATAGTGTTATTGAACTGCCATCCAGTTGCGACTGTCTCTAGCTGCTATTTTTTNAATATCTGGTATAACAATTTGTGATAGTGTTATTGAACTGCCATCCAGTTGCGACTGTCTCTAGCTGCTATTTTTTTTAAACATCCTTGGCCGATTTCAGGCCCCGGGGTGGTTTCTGTATTTGTTTACGAAACATTGCAGGTATTGGTTGTGCGACTGAGAAATTCGTCATTGTATATCGAGTCTGTTTGATGATATTAACACTGTATGCTTATGGCTGAGCATCATTGTTTTTATGAGAAATGGCATACTTCAGTGAATTCTTCCAAGATTGTAGACTGAAATAAGATCAATTGGTTGATCAATCAATCTTGTCTGTTTTCCTCAACAGTTTGGTTGAAAAAAAAACAATAGAGCAGCACTTGTTAATGGTTGTGCCCACAAGTTATTGTAATGTTACTGTTGTATGTACATTCTGTGTTGAATACAATATGTAACTCGTTCCTTACGTTGTTGTATTTTGTATTTTACTTGGTATGATTGTCTGTATTTGTATTCAGTCATTTGAAAAATTAATAGTTGAACTATGTGTGAAACTTTCTAAGTACTCTGTGTCCTGTTGCTTGTTTTCGAGTGATAAATATTATGGAAATGCTTGGATGTAAAATATCCAGATCGCTGGTTTGAAAGCACTTCAGAGAATATTTTGTACGTAATGAAGTAAGTGTGAAGACTATTTCAGTGGAATAATTCCTCGACAAGTATTATTGAAAGAAAAGAGCTGTGCGACATAANTCGACAAGTATTATTGAAAGAAAAGAGCTGTGCGACATAAAATTGAAATGTGCCTTGATGTTAAAACACTATAATTTTTTTTGTCAAGCAAATATAATTCTTTTTTATCTGGAGAATTGACTGGATTAGAGCTTTATTGGACTACAGGAATGAAAACCACATAAATAAGCTTTAATTGTACAGAAATGTCATGTGGAACAACAAAAAAATTTCTATCAGGATATTGCTGTAAATTGTTTAAATTAATTATTTAATTTTACGCAAATACTAGAGGTGTATAGGACTTAGAAACTAAATTATAATACAATAGTAATCGAAAGTGATATTTGAAATGAGCAGTTGTGCAGTTCATAGCGATAACATCAGCAGTATGTATTTATTTTGAAAGCAATGTTTTGGGACAGTTCAATTTGTGTTGCTCAGTTGCTCNAATATCTGGTATAACAATTTGTGATAGTGTTATTGAACTGCCATCCAGTTGCGACTGTCTCTAGCTGCTATTTTTTAAACATCCTTGGCCGATTTCAGGCCCCGGGGTGGTTTCTGTATTTGTTTACGAAACATTGCAGGTATTGGTTGTGCGACTGAGAAATTCGTCATTGTATATCGAGTCTGTTTGATGATATTAACACTATGCTTATGGCTGAGCATCATTGTTTTTATGAGAAATGGCATACTTCAGTGAATTCTTCCAAGATTGTAGACTGAAATAAGATCAATTGGTTGATCAATCAATCTTGTCTGTTTTCCTCAACAGTTTGGTTGAAAAAAAAACAATAGAGCAGCACTTGTTAATGGTTGTGCCCACAAGTTATTGTAATGTTACTGTTGTATGTACATTCTGTGTTGAATACAATATGTAACTCGTTCCTTACGTTGTTGTATTTTGTATTTTACTTGGTATGATTGTCTGTATTTGTATTCAGTCATTTGAAAAATTAATAGTTGAACTATGTGTGAAACTTTCTAAGTACTCTGTGTCCTGTTGCTTGTTTTCGAGTGATAAATATTATGGAAATGCTTGGATGTAAAATATCCAGATGGCTGGATTGAGAGCACTTCAGAGAATATTTTGTACGTAATGAAGTAAGTGTGAAGACTATTTCAGTGGAATAATTCCTTGACAAGTATTATTGAAAGAAAAGAGCTGTGCGACATAAAATTGAAATGTGCCTTGATGTTAAAACACTATAATTTTTTTTGTCAAGCAAATATAATTCTTTTTTATCTGGAGAATTGACTGGATTAGAGCTTTATTGGACTACAGGAATGAAAACCTCATAAATAAGCTTTAATTGTACAGAAATGTCATGTGAAACAACAAAAAAATTTCTAGCAGGATATTGCTGTAAATGGTTTAAATGAATAATTTAATTTTACGCAAATACTAGAGGTGTATAGGACTTAGAGACTAAATTATAATACAATAGTAATCGAAAGTGATATTTGAAATGAGCAGTTGTGCAGTTCATACCGATAACATCAGCAGTATGTATTTATTTTGAAAGCAATGTTTTGGGACAGTTCAATTTGTGTTGCTCAGTTGCTCTTGTCTTGTGTAGGCTCGTGTCTGTCCGTTCTATTTCCTCTATTGTGTTTCTTTCACTGTGGATATTTTATTTTCTATAGTTTATGTCTGGTACCTTAGTGCAAGGATACCACACAAATATGTTCAGTAGTTAATTAAAGTAGATAAGAATTTTAATGAAAAAAAAAAAATATTCATAAGTGTTAAGGGTACGAATAATAGTGGCCATGATCCTGGGTAGCGTAGCGAAGCCCATAGTTCCAGTTGTCACTACCGAAGAGCTTATACTGTGCGTAGTCCTTCACGCAAGTACGCGCCAAGTAGTTCCTAAGTGTCGCTTCTCTTCTGGGAATTATTTACTGCTACTATCTCTGTGCCATTGTCTTGTTTATCTTGAAGAATACGGGAACTTCGACAGCGGAGAATGAGCAGGAGCAATCAGTGCTTGCTTTAAAGAAAAAATAAATAAAATAATTATGTTCTGTGGTGCTAGAGGGCATCTACCTACCGCAGAGAATTGTTAACAGCTTGTATTAGATGGTATGTAAAGGTAATAATTTTCCCAATAAATTAATGTTTTCCTAAATGGCTTTTACTTAAATATCCCTAGAACTGGTGTTTTTTTTTTACATGAAACATTTCTTTGCAGTCATTCTCGTCTAGGTGCCTGCGGAGGTGTAAGGCTGGACGTTTGTACGTATTTGTGGCCTGCGTTCATTGCATTGTGCTATCACAGTGGCAATGAAAGGAACAGGATAGGAAATTCAATTACTGCATGCCGTTACTAAAGTTTCCACACCATTACTAATTGTTTGAATGCTTTTTAAAGTTTTGCTAGTTGGACAGCACATCTGTGGACGATGACACTTTAACAATATTTCCTTGCCTGTGCAGATTCTTAGACCACCGCAATCCTTGCATACTTTGGTTAGGAGACTAGTTTCTCTGTCTGAANTCATGTAACAGCATTCCAAAATCACAATTCTTTATTTTTTTCCTTCATATTAACCACACGATGGTTTGTTAAACCTGCAATCACATTTTCCTGCTGAGCAAGTTGGTGGAGCATCATAAATGTAGACTCCCCTCATCTTGCAGCAAACATTTCTTTTTCCGCCCCAGCGATAAATGTGCTTCATTCAAAGCTTTCATGCCAGATGTGGAATGTTAAAAAAATTCCAACCAGTTTGCGTTGCAATTTTGAGTAGCTACCTTACATTCGGAAGGTTGAGAGTTGCTAGATTGACAACCCAAAAATAAAATCTGATTATAAGATATTCAAGTTTTAATACAGAGTTACCAAAACAGCGAAATAAATGGTTAAAGGCACTAAGAGCTGCATATAAATATGGTTCATATTGGAACATTTCAGTTTTTTAAATTAGGTTTAACAGATTGAGAAGACTTTTTTTTTAGTATCTAGTCATATGCATGATAATTCAACTGAATTGAATAAGCAGAGCAACCAACATGCAGAACGTTTAGTTTTCCTACTGCTGCGACCGTATTGGCAGCATTGTCGGCCACCACTGCCTTCACCTTCGTTGAAATATTACATTTTGCAGAAGCTTCTCAAAGTTATGGTGGTGGAATTGTGCAGTGATGGAGATGTCCAAAGGTCTGATGTGATACACGTGTCTTCAGCACTATTCAACATCTCAATTACTTTTGCCTTTGATTCTGTATACATGTCTGGCATCAGGGCATTGCAAAGAATTTTCTACCAGGAATCTCGTACTTAGGTCATATCTTGTTCATTAAAATACAGAAACCCTCAGTTTTCACAAATGTGTAAGGAAATTTATACAGACAGAGCATTTCACCAATTGCTCAGTTTATTTCTTTTGCTCATCTGTCATTCTTATCATACTTAGAATTAATATTGAAAGCATCTTTTGGAGTTAGTTGTTCACTCTCGCTTAAACATGTACAGCGAAACCTGTTATTTACATTCTCGGTAGTTACGTTTTCCTGCAGTTTACACCATTTTCTTCAGGTCCCATATTAGTGCCATAAGAAGTAATGTAACTCTTTCCCCTGATTTGGTTACGTTTTTCTGCGCATCTTATTGCAGGATGCTGTCGAGAACACAAAAACAGTTGCAGACTGTAATATTTATTTCCTATAGTTATTCCTAAAATATTTTCAAACAGTTTAAGTGTAAAGCATACATTTCACTTTGGCTTAGTTCATTTTTCATGCCAAACAATAAGAACCACAGGCAACAAAAAAAAAAGTCCGAACACACGCAAGGTTACAGAATAGTTGTCAGTGCAGCTGCAAGAGGTCAACGTATTACAGCGAGATGAAAATTCCCCACGTGCATCCACAACTTATATTTATTAACTCCAGCCATTTATTTGTAAACACATGTACGTGAGTCATGAGCAGCGTGACGGAGAACCTGAGATGTTCACCTTTAAATCCAGGTTTATTTGAAGGTTGAAGATTCCGTAAAAAAAACAGGCAGGGCTTATTAATATATTATAAAACGTACAACCACACCATATAATTTATGTGCTTAAGAACGTAATAACCTGTTTTCATCGTCTATAATGTATCGGCCCAATACATTAAAAAAAAAAAGTTTAAGTATCGGAACTACTCTAGTATTGTTAATCAGTGGTCATTATTTGCCTGAAATTTTCTTTGAAATACGCAGAGAGAAAAAGTAGTCTTCACGTAAATCTAGACGTGCAAGATATTGATTATGTACTTTTTTTTGTTCCGTTACACTTTTGCACATTATACCACGCTGCAGTTGATACGATTAGTTAACGTGGTACACCGCACAGTTGAGCTTTATGTGGGTAATTTTTGCCTTTTGAAGAACCGGTACAGCGTACTGTACAAACTTGGCTACCAGGTAATGTGTGAAACCTGACGTGCAAACATCACAAAGGTGTAACGTAAGGCTGTCATTTTACCTGCTGTTCTAAATCATTTAAAATACGCAGCGCAAAAGTAATCTCCACATCTAGTTTGTTTTTTTTCCGTATATCACTCTATGGTACCATTGCTCATTTACGTATAACAAGGCACAGTTAATTTTGTCTTTTAATGGACATAAATGCATGTAATACTGTAAAAACCATCATTTCCAAGTAATTATTTGCTACATGTGAATTGTTTACAGGTGGTGGTAAAAAACATGTTGATGGCATCCTAACCTAGATGTCGTTAAGTGCTATTTCTTTCCTCTATAACAGTACACAGTAGTTGAAAAAAATTCAGAATATTTGAATACTTAGCTTTGTTTTGAATATGAAGCAAATTGAATATTTATTCACACAAATATCTGCACATCGTACGGAGAAGTGGCAGTATCGCTGGTAGCCTGTGAAGCCCCTGTGGTGCCCAGAGAAGCTGCTGTGGCCGTGTTACGCTTGCGCACTCTCACTCCAAAGTGATGACGATGTGTGTGTGTGTGTGTGCTGTTCCACGAGACAGCACGTGAGCGAGTGCACGAGTACGTGTTGCAGATGAGTTATTATGCATGCTGTCTGGATATTGTTTTGTTTATTTGGATCTCTCTCGCCTACAATAACTACGGAAAAATGTTTTGTTACTTCAGGTGAACGAGAAACACAACTGGGCATCTTTCAAATAAACAATATACGATAATAACTTGAGAGCAAGTGCAAGTGTGGATTTGTTCCAAATCAAGAGTNTGTTGCAGATGAGTTATTATGCATGCTGTCTGGATATTGTTTTGTTTATTTGGATCTCTCTCGCCTACAATAACTATGGAAAAATGTTTTGTTACTTCAGGTGAACGAGAAACACAACTGAGCATCTTTCAAATAAACAATATACGATAATAACTTGAGAGCAAGTGCAAGTGTGGATTTGTTCCAAATCAAGAGTNAGCATCTTTCAAATAAACAATATACGATAATAACTTGAGAGCAAGTGCAAGTGTGGATTTGTTCCAAATCAAGAGTATGCAGGGAATTGTGGGAGGGGATGGAGGTGCAGGTGTGGATGCTGGTTAATTGGAACACAGCCTGTATACTTCATTTCATATAAGTTGACCAGATTCTGACAGTTTTGAGTGGCAACTTGATGTAAATGAAACAAACAAAGTGCCATTTACAAAATCTTGTATCAGCTGATGCACGAACAAAAGTTAATATTAGTTGGCTATCCTGAGTGCACCGCCGACGCACATAAGATAAGCAGGAAATACTCGATAAGACAGAGTTCCTAGATTAATTAATACATTTTATTTTACGTGGTCATAAAACAGCTGTTTTTGGTGTTAGAAAAAAAAACTTTGTGCTAAAGTAGAAATGTATCCAAACAAAACGCAATATAAAACCTTTTTTCACGTTTTATCCTCCCTTCTCTAACCCTGATTTTCTTACGTGTTTAATATTAATTCCAAAAACATACAGAAATATTACACAATATTGTTGAATTATTTTTTCTAATAATTTTATGAAATTTATTTCAAACTCGTGTCGTTCCTAGCCAATAATAGAAGAACGATCAACTTTAAAAAAGATGTAATCTATTGAGCAAAATTAGCGGCTCTGACCACACCATCTATTGGATTTTTTGCAAAGCATTACCAGCCTGAAAAGAATAGGAGTTTGTATGCGATATATAATACATTCACAAACAGATACCAATAGTTTTATTTTTCGCGAGCTCTGCATAATTTTTGAAGTAACATATATTTCGTGTACAGCGATTTTGAGTACTAGTAATTTATATTAGGCAGGTAATTGTTCGTCTACGTAAATTATACGCCATATTGTTCTCAGAAAACCCATTTCCTTGTTCCCAAAGAAATTAGGACACGCGCAAATAGATTTTAAGCAATTATAACGTTATTCCTAGTCACATATTTCCAACTCGAATATATTAGCTATAATGTCCAACGGGTCATAATAGTAACAACTACCGTATCGCAAATTCACTGTCTCGGACAAGTTAAAAAAGAGTTAGTAAATATTACATTTTTTGCAAGATTTAATATTTTTACTTTTATAACCTACTAATTTTTTTTAGGCAGATGTCAAACTAAAATATCTTTAAATTTGTTTAGCATTACATTTTTTTTGTAGTTACTAAATTTTAAATTAATTGTTTATAATTTTTGGCCTTTAACATAACAATTTACTAATTAATGATTTATGTACACATTACTATTACTACAATCGCAGCTACTTATTTCTGAGTAGCAAGTTTGCCTAAAACNAATTAATGATTTATGTACACATTACTATTACTACAATCGCAGCTACTTATTTCTGAGTAGCAAGTTTGCCTAAAACGTCCCACGAACAGCACATTGACAAGGGGATTGGCTGATAATGACAGCATGAAAATAAACAACATCGTTGCCATGTAGCTGATGGCAGAAGGATGCGTAGTCAGATGTAAACAGTGGCGCTACTTTCGCAGACCTGTCAGAATCTAGCCAACTTACATGGTACAGAGTATATCGCTGGTAGTCAGATGCTCGGACTGAGGTAATGTGCGATTCCCAATGTGTTCTAGGCGTGAGCCTGAAGGGCCACGGGATTAAGGGTCATAAAAGACTGACTGCAATAAATTGACATGCAAGTTTATTGGTAAACCGGGCTATATTTCAGCCTGTGCTTGGGATGCCTGAAGGGTAAGTTGGCATGACGAGAGAGTGCATCACACACGTGAGTGGGACGAGGGCAACAGCTCTGCGATCAGCATGAATGTGCCAGCACAGCGACGCTAACTTCGTACCTGTTAGCAGGGCGAACATCACCGGCAAAGAGCTAGTGTGTGATGCATGGCAGGAAATCATTAAATTGAAGCATAGGCTTTTGTTGAGGCCAAAACAGTTGATTGTTTGTTAACCTGAAGTTCGTTAACGTATGCTTTACTGTATCGTGGACTTTTACTCCTAGTCATACAGATAATTTGAAGCTGCATAGTCTGTTATAACATGTAAATTCAGACACACCGAGACTTTACAAGGCCTTGAAACCACACACTTCAAATTCAAGAATTTCCATGTTTAGAAAAGAGTGAAAGTGCTTGCAAGAAATAATAATGAAATTAGTTAAAAGTCTAGAAAATAATAGTCGTGTTGGAATAGCAGAGACTTTCTGGCATTTGGAAAAAAATATATATGCGTGTGCACATAGATTTGGCAGAAATGACGCGGACAAAAGTTTCACAGATGAAGTTATACAGAACTATGGCAGCAGATGACTGCAGCACTGGAAATATTTATTAGTATGTCTAGCAGTTACAAAAAAAAAAAAAAATGATATAAGCAACAACAGAGTACAGGACTTGAATGGGATCATAGAAGAAACCAGAATGAAATAATATCTTCCATGCTCAAAGAATGGAAAGACAGGATTGCGCAAGAACAGTCACGTTGTAATAATGCGTTTTTGAGGTGACTTTCACACTAGAATTTATTATAATGCCGTACAGTTGAGCGCCATATTGTAAAGTTCCGACTTTTCTGTTACAAGCGTATATTTAATAAAATAGCAGCCTCAAAGGTTAGGCGCCATCTTGTAACTTTTCGCCGCTTACACTGTCGACTGTTTACTTGCCACGGCTTGCTCAGGGTAGAAACACGAGACTCATAGAATTGAACATTATTAATTAAGAATGAAGAAGTTCCAAATTAGTTTGTTAAGTACTTTATTTATTTAACTATTTATTTAACACTCAGCACCACAG
>NQII01000387.1:857314-871933 GCA_002778355.1 Clitarchus hookeri | reverse complement strand
TACATTTTGTAGTGCTGTGTTAAATGTAATCATCAAATAATATTTTTAATTTGAATTTATATATAATTTTTTAGTAGCCAGTAAAGTGAAATGTGAAAATCCTGGTTTTTTACAAATTATTTCCAGTTTATCTACCTACAAAAGACAATTCCATTATTTTATAGTTTTTTGCGCTGGATTTTCAAACATTCATGACGAACAGTAAAGTTTTTATTTACCGCTTTAATGTTTTTAAGTGAATTTTTGTACCGCTTTTAACAATTTTTTATGACGAAATTTGGAAATTTTATTTACTACTTTTAGGGGGCCTTACTTATTACTCAAAAACTTCCGTGATAATTACATTAAACAAGACAAACTACTTATCCATTTTGCAGGGTTCTTAATCTGGGCATTTTTATAATCTGTCCCACAATTACAGTTCAAGTTTTTTTGTATGCAATCATAATTTGTATGTGAAAAATGAGAAAAGAAAAAATGAGGGTATTTAAAAATTATTTTAATATAAATATTGTTTTTGAACTAGAAAATGACACAAACAACCTGCCTAGACTATTGAAATCCAAAACAGTTCAACTAAAATGTTATGACATTTAGTTCAAACATGAAGAAATAACACTCACATGGGCAAATTTAGGTGGACCTGAAACTGAAAAATCACTTTGTTCACTTCCAAATGGCCATCAAACGCAAGACCACACTGAACCACTCACAGTAACGCCCAACACAAAGGGTAGTTACGGTACACAAAGCATACGTAAAATTCAATGTAAAAATAAAACATACCAACCTGCAAGAAAGCAAATGAAGCTTTAGTAAGTGGAGCTTTGACCCATTCATCTCGCGAGAACCAGCCTTCAAGCGCTTTCAAGTAATGGAACATGTACTGGAAATAAAAGTAATTATTATTGATAAAACACTTCATGCTGAATTATTGAGTGTCACATAAAACACAGCAATTCTGTACAGACGAGAAAAGGAATACAAAGGCTAATCAACTGAATGTTAATCAATATTAACTGAATAGAGGCAGAGGTTTATACATATAAATAAACCTGGCCTGCAATAGAGATGCATGCATCACAAATTTCTGTCATATTTTGCACAGAGTACATTCACAAGTTACGTACATTTTGTTTATGGTTTCAGTTTGTTGCAAAAAAATTTATATTAAATTTATCACAAGATGGAAACTACCAAAATATTTATTTCAATAATATACAGCATTATTCAGCTGTTCACCCCAAATATCTTCTGAACTGCTGAAGGCATCAAAATTTTGATTCTGAATTCATGAATGGCACTATGTCTGTTCTGGGATGTAATTAATTATTGAGATATCAATATCACCCTTGGTTTTTTAAATGGGAATATACTCATTTCTCCCAAAAGCATAACACGTTATCAATAGTATATAACCTCTTTAAAAATAAAATAAAATAAATTATTTTTTTGTAAATATGTTAAAATTAAAATATTACATTACTACAAATTAGGAAATTCTGCATTTAAAAATGAAATGCAGTTTGTCTATAAATGTGAAAAAGCTTCACAATTTGGGGATGTTTTATTTTATTTTAAAAATGCTGATCTGCAGACATCTATGTAGCATACACACATGTAATAAACAGATGAATGCTTTATTGACTTGCACAAAGTGTTTGCTAGTTCCAAAACAGAGCCATCTTGTTCTGTTAGAGAATGTTTCAGTCAGTGATGTGCTGGAAAAAAACATGAAGACAGCCAGTCAATGTCAACAAATGTTAAGTTGACNGAGAATGTTTCAGTCAGTGATGTGCTGGAAAAAAACATGAAGACAGCCAGTCAATGTCAACAAATGTTAAGTTGACCTTATTCTAATATGTAATGTACCTAGTTCACACTTGTGAAGTGTTTACAACACCCACAACATTAATGTTTTAGTCCACAAATAAAAATTCATAAAAACCGTGTTGGCCAAGAATTTAAATGGACAGTAATGCTGTACATTGTTTTTTCCAAATGACACATTTGCAACTATTGGGGTNCGTTGGCCAAGAATTTAAATGGACAGTAATGCTGTACATTGTTTTTTCCAAATGACACATTTGCAACTATTGGGGTAGGCCTAGAATTAATATCTTAATATCTACCCCTTATTTTATGTGTCTATATATATAAAATGGGAAGAAGCATGTTATTCGAGCTAAAAAATATTTAAAATAAAAATATAAAAAAGATTAAGTGATTAATTTTTTTCTGGTGCAGACTTAGTTTTAGATGTGAACATTACCCTAGGTCATGATCTGACACAATATGCGGTGAAACCTTCTTGAGAAGTCTACAGCTTAATAAGTTCATTAATTTTTACACCTTATCTATACAGACCTGTATAACCCTTTTATAAGTTTTCCTGGCTAATAAGCACGATTTTTCTCAGTCCCATCATAAATCTCTTAACAGGAATTTTTCGTACTATGTAGCAACTGAATTACTGTTACATTCACTTTTGCAATTTTTTTTATTATGCTCTAATTTACCATTTTTGCAGTATCTGTAAAGCATCTCCTGTAGACCACTATTCGTTAAACATTCCACAATCCACCAATGTCTTATAACTTACANCAGTATCTGTAAAGCATCTCCTGTAGACCACTATTCGTTAAACATTCCACAATCCACCAATGTCTTATAACTTACATTTTACTTTAATACACAACTTATAGACTAGCAGTAGGAGTTTCTAAAATCAATATTCATTGGCAGTTAATTAAATTTAATGTTTTAAGGGATAAAATTTTGCAGTTTNAGTAGGAGTTTCTAAAATCAATATTCATTGGCAGTTAATTAAATTTAATGTTTTAAGGGATAAAATTTTGCAGTTTTGATGTATTCAGTTCAATCTCATTTTTTGAACTTGGGATTTGAAGGTATGTGGTGTTTCAATATGCATTTCAGTTTTCGCACTACTTTGCACATAATATCGTCGGGCTATTCGATTAGCGGCTCGGGGGCCACATGCGGCCTGCCAGAATCGTGACACCATCCCACGGACAGAACATTAGGCCAACTGTTCTTTTTATTAACATGCAGTACAGTTTTGAATACAAAACCCTAATTTAATGTCAACTTGCATATAACTCGTAATAAAATTATATATCACTTAATTAATTACATTTTCAAGCAAATTAACCAGCTATGTATAAGTGAGCCCCAAATTTGTAAAACGTTGAGTGAGGCGAGTGGAACGTTGGAATGATTTATAAGTAGCCCGATAGACACACTAACTGAACACTATCTATAGAAATAAAATGGCTGCTGCCCGCAGCACCGACAGACTCACCTTGTGTGGATGAATGATCGTCACTTCAAACTTGAGCATCCTCATTATGAGCAGCTCCGCCTGCACAATGGCGTCCCTCATGTTCCAGTACTCGTCGCCCAGCTCCAACGGGGCAGAGCCCCTGTGCAACGTGTTGTGGCTCACATTTATGACATCCCTTATCTTCAACGGGTCGTCCTTCACCTTGCCCGCCAAGTACAGCGTCGTCGACGCAATCAGCTGAAACATTTCATTTTACTGAAATAATGTACGCTGTTTTATTTGATCACTATTGTGTACGGCACACACAAGATCACACAAATATTTGCTGTTGTCGTATTCTCTTAAGCCCTTTACAAACACAGCAAGTTTATCGTTTTACAAAAGAAATGACATGAAGAATTTAAAAACACAAGCGTATAAAATATACATTTATTTCAAAGATTCATTTCTTTAACACATTTTAAACTATCAAAATATAAAAATCTGTTACGACAATGTCTAACATGCTCTAGTTCAATACCTGATGTGCTTATTTCAACAGTGTTTACAAACACTTCTAAAAAAACAATATTANTTTACAAACACAGCAAGTTTATCGTTTTACAAAAGAAATGACATGAAGAATTTAAAAACACAAGCGTATAAAATATAAATTTATTTCAAAGATTCATTTCTTTAACACATTTTAAACTATCAAAATATAAAAATCTGTTACGACAATGTCTAACATGCTCTAGTTCAATACCTGATGTGCTTATTTCAACAGTGTTTACAAACACTTCTAAAAAAACAATATTAAAAAAAAATTTTGAGGACCACTTTCTTTGCAACAAATATTTCATTCAGAACTCCATAAACCACTGTTCCAGAACATACAATATTAAAAAGAATACCGCACTTGTCATTACAGGTAAAAATTGTTTAAACTTACATATATGTCATAACCAGTGGAGTCGGCTTCCTTGAAAAACCTGTGGTAAAGAACAGCAGCCGTTGCAATCGACAGTGGCTGCGCATCCAGTTTGATACCTGTAAAGACAGAACAAACCTGTTCTGAAATCAGGGCGCCGACAATAGCACAGGACATAGTTTACAAGCGCATATCTAGGGTCGGCGGAAAAAGCACACTGCTGAAATATGAATCTTTAGCCTACTTCATTTAGTACTTAATAAGGGGATCTGATTTTTATAGTTCTCCACCATGCCGGGTAATTATTTTCGAAATAGAGGCAATTTTCAAATTTAGGGCACTTTGTCATATTGCAACAACAATTTAGCAGACTTGAACCAAATTTGGCATGTGAACAGTGCATCACGCAAGCAATCAAACTGAAGCCGGATAACGTTATTGGTCTGCCATCATGGAAGACCAAACAGCATGAAAAAATAAAGCTATTACATCATAATTATTCAACAAATTCCTACCAAATTAGACACGTAAGTAATACTATGGTAGGCCATGTATGTTAATTGGCTATACATATCTATCCCATTGTTTAACATATGTCGATTAAACATGGTGTGCTGTAAATATTTATTACAGACATCAAATATGTCAATAAATATCATTCTTTTGTCTGTAAGTTTGTGAGATAACACAATATTACAAAATTAAGTTTTTATTTCATATCTCAGGAACAAATAAACTGATTACTACCAAATTACGTAAACAAGTAGTACTATGGCAGGCCATGAAAACTGGTATATTTTAAGTACGGCAGGCACTTACTTTCAAAATGGAGGGCATATAAACCTTTTTTGCTATTTCAGTGTGCTACGTCTTCAGAACCATACAAGCAATTGAAACGTAACTTTGTATGCAGGCAGTATTTATCATAACACCAAGTAATACTACAGTAGAACACGTAAATTGATATGTTTTACGTGGATCAGACACTTATTTTCAAAATAGCAGCCGTGCAAACCATTTATCTTAGTACCCTATGTATATCTACAAAACCACGTAACAAATTACAACTTAAACTGGTATACTCACAGTATCTATTACAACCATCAAAATTGTCTATACTGAGCTTAATTTCACCTACCATTTTGCAAGTTAGTGCTACAAGAAAAAATAAAGCTTTCATGTCATGTCATGGATCCAATCAATAGATTCCTACCAAATTTTGCATACAAATAGTCCTACAATAGGTCATGTAAACTCACATGTTTCAAGTGACTGACCTGCAAATATTTCAGGTTAGTAAACCCTGTCTACCAAAACATTAGACTGACTACAACAAAAATTAATGCTCCTAATCCCACCTCCATAATGAAGTTGGTTGTATGCCAGCGTACGGTACGAGGAGTTAGGGGTTCAGAGTCTCAGGAAGGCACGTGTGTATCTGTAACTGTCTCAGTAATATTGGTTATGTGTCTCGTTCCACCTCAAATTACATCTCTGTCAACAAGACGTTAAGGCCAACCTACAATCTAGACTTCTAAGAACTTTATCAAAATTATTTGCATCCACGTACAGGAAAGTAGGGTCATTAGTTATATTGGTATCGTCTTACTTTAATCACATGTTCATCACGCACACACGCAAAACACACATCCTGAAAGAAGAACCACAAGTTTCCTTTTGATAAAGTGATGAACAGAATCTCCCACAGTAGAACTTCAAAAGAGAGTGGCAGGTCAAAGTGAATGTATACACATCACAATACGAGTATGACCACGTGCAAGTCTGATCAGGAGCCATCTGGCATTTATCACCTCATATTTTGACACTGAAATGTGCAGGGCTCTATACGAACTCAACAGGAATGATACCGAACAATACATAAAACACTGTGGCACGGAACACTTGCGTGAGACCTCACATGAACCAGCATGAAATAGATACACAAAGTCGCATTACAAGAGAGAAGCCAGCAGGTGAAATTATTACTTAAGGGCCCTGCAAATCAACAGAAGGGCCAGGCTGGCTGTGGGGTAAAGTAGAAAGGTTTTGGAAGATGATTATTATGCAGACCGAATTACAGACTGGAGCTAGGAAAGTTAAAACCCCGGCAGGCCACGCGGCACACGTAGGTCCGGCTTGAGTTCCGAGGAGAGACTGCCGAATAACGGTCTGAAGCAGACGCACTATCCCGCGCCAGAAGCGGAGGCCCCGGGCCGACCACGTCCATGGATATGAAGCACGGACGGAAGGCACTAAACTAATCACAAGGAAGTGCACAGGAGTGGACAACAAACTAAATACATGAAACCCTTGATGCTAATAGAACCCCTTTGCTGGTAGCTTCGGCCGTCGGCCAACTTTCGATGCACTTAACATGCAGATGCACTGACCACACGTATCACGCGGCCTTGGCCTTCATGAGTGCACGAACCACGACGGGCTTACGCCGGCCGAGTGACGAAGTCAGACAACAAAACGTGAGATAAAATATTTACAAATGCGTCAAAAATACATCGAGAATAGCAAAAAGATGGTTCAAGATAGTAAATATGACACACAAAAAAATTCTACTTGTCATTAAATATGAATACCCACCAATTTAAATGGACATAAATTATTTATTTTGAAACAATGCATAGTAGTGAAAAACAAAAAACCATGGGACACTAATAAAATTTATTGATGTACCTAAAACTTACTGCCGCTGTATTACATTTTTTATGATTTTACATCACAAATAAGTGCTTTTATTACAGGTATTCAATGTCACATTTTATTCCTGCCTTTTATGCCCCAGTTCCTTAAAAATTATGAGTTTTTTGTTGATGCCAATGAGCTGTTTTTTTTTAAATGAAAGTAGAAAGATAGATAAAAAGAAAAACGGCAATATCTAAAGTATATAATACATATAGACACGGAAAATATTAAAAAAATAGATAAACAGGCCTTTATATTTCTTACATTCGCATGCTAAGCTATACTTAAGGCATAATATTATATGAGCAGCTGAACCTGCATTAGTGCCCGAGCAAGCAGCCCACACCGACAGCCGCGGAGTCACTGTTGGCCACAAGAAAGGACAATTTGATTAACAGCACTCCCCGTCTAGTGGCAATCATGGCGATAGTAGACCTACTGTGTGGCCACGCTAAAGGTGGAGTTTTTTTTAGAAAAAAATGTGTTACGTAGATTGTACGAGGCTTAAAACTTGAAACATCTGTTAGCTGAACGTACTTCTACCAAGCGAGTTCGGTCACGTGGTAGCATGTGTGACTCGCGTTCGGGAAGTTGCGGGCTCGATCCTCGCCAGCTGCACTGGGGGTGGTTTGGTTGTTTCGTAAACCGGTTTTCCCACCCCCACTTCAGGCAAATGCTGGTCCGGTTCATGCATATACACCCTCTCAATCCCCAACCATGTGCTGTCCTATAATAAGGCCTAGAGCTGTTGACATGCACATTGTAACGTTCTGGGCCGCGTTACGTTAAGCGATATTTATAATATTGCAGCCTCACATTCAGGTGCCATCTTGTAACGTTCGGCACTTGTTACCTGGCCGATATTTACATTGCCACAGCTTGCTCAGAAGTAGAAACACGAGACTCGGTGAATGGACGCCGATTAATTAAGAAAGAAGAAGTTCCAGCATAGTTTGTTCTATAAATTTATTTAACATTTAGCGACACAGTTCACAGACGGAGTTTCAGTATGCAGAGTACGAACCTCTCTTGNTTGTTATATATGTTTATTTAACTATTTAGCGACACAGTTCACAGACGGAGTTTCAGTATGCAGAGTACGAACCTCTCTTCAGATAAATATATAAGTACAGACACAGCGCCACAGTAGTTTACAGATTATTCACGTGTCTAAAAACTGGCCCGAAGAAACTTAAATTGCAACTACCTCCCACACCGGCGGAGAATTAAAATAATAAAGTCTAGTTGCCAATGTGGGGGTTATAGTACTGCCCGACGCGACCTAGACGACCATTGTACGATGACTGCTCACGACTGCACTGACCTGCCCTCACGGGCGACGTGAAGTGACTCTCCCTGACGACTGACTTGAATAAGTGAAGGGCGCCAGACAGACGCGTCTTTTGTTCTGTCTCGCGCCCCCCTCTCCTGAGATAAGCGCCTGGCATCCGGCATCTGCCAGCAGCGTCATCACAAACTGCGCTGTGTCCACCGCTCAACATGTTATTGATACTGCTCCGCACGTTATCGAAACCGAAACTGCGTTGCAGGAAACTAAAACTGTGCTGTCAACATAAATGAACTTCTCGTAGAACAAAAACTTGTTGACGTTGCCTGAAAAAGCTAAATAATGCTGACACTTCCCAAAAAAACCAAAGTTCGAAACGAAACTGTAAAACAGACTCCTGATAAAACGTAACCAGCAGACGTCCACTCGATATCCTACAAAAGCACACGTCTGCTCGATAAACAAACTACNTAAATGAACTTCTCGTAGAACAAAAACTTGTTGACGTTGCCTGAAAAAGCTAAATAATGCTGACACTTCCCAAAAAACCAAAGTTCGAAACGAAACTGTAAAACAGACTCCTGATAAAACGTAACCAGCAGACGTCCACTCGACATCCTACAAAAGCACACGTCTGCTCGATAAACAAACTACCACGGGAAACGAGCCACCACGGCTTTAAACTTCAGACCCGATAAACAAACTAACACGGTAAAATAAGCCACCACTGCTTTTAATTTGAAACATGATAAAAATATTACGAAGCTTTCCAAAGCTTCACAAACACGAAAGAATTTTACACCANTTTTAATTTGAAACATGATAAAAATATTACGAAGCTTTCCAAAGCTTCACAAACACGAAAGAATTTTACACCAGTGCCCCGAAAAATTATGAATACTGCGTCATTACAACATAATAAATAAACAAATAATCTATTACATCAGCACAGGCAAGAATGGTGTGGCTACACAATATGGCCATAGCACCAATGTGCTTTTGCTCTTCAATAACAAAACTGCTACAGTCCTTGCATTTCCCGACACTGTTATATCCTAACTTGCTTCACTTAAACACAATTATGTGGAGACGCAGATTGTAACCTACAAGTACTCTCGGTTTAAGAATCGCGAGCATAGAGTTTCCGCTACGCAGCTTTGTAAATTAAACCTGTTTCATTTCTGCTCCAGCAAAACGCTTGGAGTTAAAATAGCCGAGTGCCACAACAGTATCAACTCATTGTAGGTTATCAGTGTGTGCTTTTATAAAAACTGTCTGCCAATTATTCCAGCAAAAGGTAACAACTCAACAGCAATAGGCAATATCTCGCCATGTGCAGCAATGCCAGGCCAATAAGACAGTATTTCACGATCACGTAATAGTCGCCATGTAAATCACTACATTGAATGAAAAGTAACGTATGCAACACATATTTATATGCGATAAACAAAGCATATAAACTTCCTGAATTTCAATCATACTTGTTAAATGTGCTCAATGTGATAGAACACACACATACACAAATGGAAATATACAAATACAATACAGAGAAAACCGAACGTAATGGGAAATTTCCATTGTGATTTTAGTTCAGGAGGTTTTTATTAGCAAATAAAACCTACCAATCACAAGACAAAAGAATCATTGCTGACATATGTAATGTGTAGTGTGCATTCAACACACCGTTCACTTCAAATCTGCTCCAATGGTTCTCTACGCTACACAGTTGACTCATATAAACATACTAGACTACATTAAAATTACAAATAAGAACATTTACAATCCAATTTACAAAGCATAGGTAGACCATGCAAATGTGATGAATAAATAATAATTTACAATGACATCCGGTGAAGTTTTAAATTACTGAAGTTTGCAAGTAGGTGGATAAAATGTACAATTGAGAGTTTTCTAAACACAGATGGAGAAAATCAAGCTTAAGGCATAATCCCACCTTATAGACAATTGATACGACGACATTATAGGCTGTCTGGGGTCGAGCATTTTCTGTCTGTAACAGCATACATAATGTCTGCACTGGGTGCAGTACTTACACTGAAGTTGGTAGTGAATAAAGTAAAGTGGTTCACCTTACTACTTCATAATGTTAAGATTACTTGCACCAGAAAATCTATTTCTTTTAATTTTATATACATAACAGTAATACATTTGTTATTAACGATTTCATAATGTCACTAACATGACACGTCTTAAAAGTCATCAGGTTGATCATTTTACTCCCCCGTGATCCTTCCCTGTTTAAAAAGCAAGTGTTTCCTGAAAAGCATGATTTTCGGTCACAATTCAGAACTCTAAAAATATAGCAAGTATTACCTTAATTCTGTTCTCAGTAAAGCAGTAAATTTTATAACGGGGTTTGTTGTATTATTGTATTCTGACACAGTTTATGGTAACAAAAAGGCTATAACATAAATTTTTCTCGGTTATGTGCTGACCAAACAAGGAAAGTATTTTATTATTTGGTGGCACTGGTATAATCCAGTTAGGAAATAACTTCTCATACATGTAGCTTATTTCCCTTTCAACATAGGCAGAAGTAAGTGTTTCCCATGGGTAACAGTTCTAGCATGTTAACTACTCCACAAGTCTTTATTAACATTGTAATGACGCAGTATTATTAATTTTCGGGACACGTGTTTCATTTTCTTTCGTTTTGCTAAGCTTCGTAATNGTTTGCAGTTTCAGTAGCGTCAACATTAGATTAGCTTTATTCAGACTGCGTCGACAGTTTTAGTTTGTACGACGCAGTTTCGATAACAAAGGAAGATCCTGCGTGGCAGTCTACGCCAGGCCCTTATCACCGGAGGGGGGGGGGGGGGGATAGGCAGCACAAGTACACATGTGTCTGTTGCCCTTGAAGTCAGTGGATATCGTCAGTTGATATCGAGCAGTCGTCTCAAGTCAGTTGAACTAAGTCACTCGTCGGAAGTGAGTCGTAAACTAGTGCTCGCCTAGACCACGTCGGGCTTAGCGCTAACCCCCACACCAGCAAACTAGACTTCACTAGATTATTTTTCCGCTGGTGTTGGGGGTCGTTGCATTTAATATTCTTCGGGCAAGTTTTAAAAAATGAATTAATTCGTAAACGACTGTGGCTCTGTTCTGCAATTGTCTGGTTATCTCTGAACGGTTCGTAGTCTACATATCTGAACTTCGTATGTGAACTGTGTCACTAAAATGATAAATAAAAGTATGGAACAAATACTCCGGAACTTGACTTTATTTCTTATTTAATTGGCTTCCATTTTAAAGAGTCTCGTATTACTCCATCGTGAGCGAGTAGAGTGGTAGTCGGCAACTTAAAGCCGGCTGTAACTGTGCGTGTGCAAACGTTACATCTTCAAAAATGTACACCAGCCAGTGGATCATATCGAAGGTACGGCATTCATGGTCTACGGTCATCCAATCTGGATGCTGCACCGCACACACACAGCACCACATCCTATTACAGTACTTATGCCACAATAACATTGACAAACAAACAAAAACTGATTTTTACAAGCTGAAATTCTTGGTTTCAAACATTAATTTACCTTCCATAAAAAAAAACACCTACAAACTTGTAATACAGCAGGTACTTTACATAACCAAACTCTCCACAATATGTAATCCCTCGAGCTTGTCGCTAACGACAGACCAGAGTGCATCCACTACACTCACCACATTCAAAAATGAACCTCACTGCGATGAAGTTGTTTTCCTTCTGAGTGTAGTCGAAAACAGGGATGTGTTTACTTTTCTCCCTCTGCAGCTGCATCACATCGATCACATCCTTCATTTTGTCGGCCTCGTACGCTATGCCTGGAACCACAAATCAAAACATGTCCTTGACCCGTTTCCAAATTCCCGTGGGGCCAACCAGCAATTGTAACTCTACGAACATTTAATCTAGCGAGGGGAAAACCAAAACAATGCTAAATAAATTTGAAAAATATGAAATAACAGTTTAAATAATTAAAAAAAGAAATAAGCCAAATTAAAAACTGGAGAAAAATTGCGTAGAAAAAAATTAGAAGAATTATGAACATTTTCCTTAGTAAATAGCTTAGTCCTTAAGTGATGCATCCCCATTTTAAAGGTAAACAATAAAGAGACAGCACAAACAAATTTATTCCTAGTAGGAGATATGCCTACTTGTACTTTTCATAACATTTAATTAAAATTAAAATAAGGAAGAAATATTTTTTGCTTGAAGACAATACTGAGAACAACTATCACATTAAAGGGCATTTAAAAAATACTCTGATATTCTGATAAGTGGTATAAGTCTCGTTGGCAACATTCCTTGAATGTATGACATGTTGAAGCAATTTACACTCGAAACAAGACACACATGCACCTACAATACAAAATAATAATAAAAAATATCACACCAGAGTTTTGAATAACTTAATTACAGCAAAAACATTATGTTTTATTACCAGTAGAATGTAAAACGTGTATAGTTCTACAATGTGAACACATCCACATCCAGTTCCAGGGATAAAAAAAAATCACATTCTCCTTAAAAAATTACACCTGACAAATGGAAATAGTACATTTATTGAAATTCCATACTTAAAAAATATATAATAAAAAAATTGGACATTTAAAAACAATTAGTATTGTTTTTCTTATGGAAAATACTAAGTGCTTGCCAAAATATTGTAGGAAATAGCACACACCTAGCACGTCAGCAGGGCAATGCTAATTTAGGCCACCAAGCCACTATTGTACAATAAGTCTGATAATGCAAAAACCAGGGTGTCTTCTGCAAGCAGTGATTTACACATTTGTAGCACCCTGAGGCATCCCAGTACCAACACAGAATACACTAGTACATAAACTGGGAGCATGCCAAGGTTGCTTCGGGAACAACGGAACCAAGGCATCTTCCCTCACCCGACAGGCGGAGAAGCGACGCAAACCTCGGGGCGTAGCACACACCCCTTCTAGTATAACCAGCACAGAACTGCTTGGCTCTTGCTCAGTATCAGCCTACTGGGGAGCATCAGCAAACGCCAATTGCCACATTTATAAAGTGCCCAACCTCCTCGTAAAACACGTGTCGTGAAATCTCAATTGTAGTAACATAAATTACAATTTTATATGTAAAGAGGAAAATTTGAATATAGCAGAAACACAAATAGATAAAGCACACACTCTATATATTTGTGAGTTTATCTACATTAGGAAAGGTCCTGAGCAACCAAATTGCTGACTTTTTAAGTTTGTAATAGCGGAGTAGATATATTTGGGCGGCTCTTAAAATCAAGATCTTGAGAGCCGATTAGGGTGAAGCGAGGTGAGTATAGAGCAGTGCCGGAATGCAAGGGTGGAGGAAACGGGAGAGCCCAGAGAAAACCCGCCAACGTCTTTACACTAAAAATTTACATATTTGCAACGTCTGTTAAATGTAGACGTGATAATTTTCATTTACATACAGTTGCTTGTAGCTTGTAATGGCAANAAAATTTACATATTTGCAACGTCTGTTAAATGTAGACGTGATAATTTTCATTTACATACAGTTGCTTGTAGCTTGTAACGGCAGCACAAGCTCATATCCTCTGTCCACACAGTCGTAACACCACTCCGTTCCTTTATAAACTGTTGCCCGTCATTTGATGTCTTATAAAGAAGACAAAGTTGCTCTCTCATCCCGTGCATATCAGTTGCACTGTACATTTAGACATCACATGCAGGACGTAACTGCTCAACGAACCGGCAAACAACATGGCGAGATGACGCAAAGGAAACTGTTCCCGTTAGAGGTTCGACACCTGCTGTGCGCCTTCCGACAAGACCAGCTGGGAGCGGCCAATGAGAAATTCCCTTCTTCATTTGAAAGCAGTATTTTACTGTATTGGATTTGTCATCTTAATATGTGTAATACACAATTTTGTTTCAGCAGAACTTTTACTGAAGAATTGATATGTAATGATGTTATTAATGTTGTTTAATGTTTGTTTTAAGGATTCATTTCATGCGAACAAGTATTGTCTTTATTAGTATGAATAGAAATTTTCTCTTTATCGGCAATATTGGCTAAACTGAATATTTTCTAACCATAACAATTAACACCTGCAAGTTTGTTTACTAACAGACACTTGAATTGTTGGACACATTTCTACCGTAAAATATATGTAGTGTCCAACTTACACCCTTAGATTACAGTTTAACACTACAGAGAGGATTGTTTTCTACGACATAAAAAAAATTACGGTAATTATCTAGTTTAGGGGCTTTTCTGTAAAAAAAGTGGTATATTTCGACTCTACTAATAACGTAGAACACGAATATACTAGGGGCATTAACGTACGACGAATTTCCTAACATGTACCCACCTAACCTAACAGAACCTAACTCCACGATGGGTGAATCACTATTTTACGTTTTTAAACTAACCTAGGATTGTAC
>NQII01000387.1:826024-849946 GCA_002778355.1 Clitarchus hookeri | reverse complement strand
AAACGTTTTATGCCAACAAAAGTTGTTTTAATGAATTCAGCATAGCTTACCTAGTTGATATTGAAGCGGCCGTAGTGTTAAAATAAGTAGAACATATTAAAAAAAACTTGCGAAATATGTTTGTTTGTGTCTATTAACGTCAGAGGAATTATACCAGCCCCCTACCTAGGTGAGTCAATTTACATTCTTTTGGTGTGTTTTACGGTTCCTTTAAATCCCTGCAAGGTAATTATCTAGTTTGCCCCTAGTATATTCGTGTTCTGCATCATTAGTAGAGTAGAAATATATCATAATTTATTTAAAAATAACACAAATTCAGAAAAGCCCCTAAACTAGATAATTACCTAAAACCCTAAATTCCTAGGTTAGTTTAAAACCCTAAACTCATAGGTTAGTTTAAAAATGCAAAATAGTGATTCACCCATTGTGGGGTTGGGTTCTGTTAGGTTAGGTGGGCACATATTACGAAATTAGTCATACGTTAATGACCCTAGTATATTCATGTCCTACGTAATTAGTAGAGTGGAAATACACCACTTTTCGGGGTTTTACAGAAAAGCCCCTAAACTGGATAATTACCTTTTTTGGACCCACTAGCATAGTATCTATACAGATTGTTGATTGGCTGCGCACAGAAAAGTTAAAAGTTGGTTCACTACCATTAATAAGTACATGTTCAACTTCTGTGCTGTGCCGGTGCTGTTGCAAATGTAGCCCAGGCCTTATGCATACGCATGTTCTTGACCAGTATAGACACCGACGAATTCAGAAACAGCCCAAATTAAAAGCGTATAGGTTTACGCACTAGCGAAGGGGGGAAAAAAATGATGAAAATTAACTTTACATATTATGTGAGTTAAAGAGAAACTTCTTAAGAGTTGATTATTCCCATAACCAATGCAAAAAAAAAAACCATATCACTCCTGCACAGGAGAGAAAATCACAGGTACATTTTAGAGGATACAACTCTACAACTTACTATTTATATTCCCACCAATTTCATTAGCAACATTCCGTTTCGCTTAACAACAATACCTTGTTATTTTTTTTTTTTTCAACGAGACCCTCCACAGAAACAAAACACTAAATAACAGCATAG
This sequence comes from Clitarchus hookeri, assembly GCA_002778355.1. Lineage (NCBI taxonomy): Eukaryota > Metazoa > Arthropoda > Insecta > Phasmatodea > Phasmatidae > Clitarchus > Clitarchus hookeri. The sequence goes on along the minus strand of NQII01000387.1, from coordinate 848,847 downwards.
ATGTAGAAATAAATTAACAACAAGAAGGTAGGGACAACCATAGACTAAAGATGAGGTAGACCAATCTCGCTGGCTGTGCACAACCTGTTTTCGTGTCCCCACATTGTACTGCTTTTCTGCCAACACATATTGCGCCAAACGGCTGGGATCGGATTTGAGGTAATATACCGGATTTGTAAACAAATGCTTTGCGAAGTATGTATTCTTCCTCTAACCAATTTGTATTAGACGTAAATAAATACGTTCATAATTGTTGACTATGTGACTTTGAAAGTTGTGTATGATTGGGGTAGGTCAATGTTGGGTACATGCACAGAAGACGAATAATCTGTCTACTTCATCTTTAGTCTACGGGAATAACAGGTGATGGAATGCTATGATGTCATTGTAGCTGATTATTCGTCAAATGCCATATTGTTACACCCAAAACATTGACAATGTTGATGCAGGTTTTTATATTTAATGCATGTCAAATGGTTAAATGGTTAAGTTTTTTTTTTTTTTAAACAATTAACAACTATTGAGCTAAATTTTCATGCTAAATATAAACATGCTTTGATACAAAACTATCATTTTAATTTTGACAGGCTAGGTATAAAATGTTGTGCCAACATGGCAGACATGCTGGGTTTATTATTTTAACATGCACACACCCAGAAAAGCCTTCCCATAATGAACACAAACCAAGGATAAGGTTACTTCAACTACAGTTTGAGGAAATCAACGTTGAAAGTTCGGCAAAGGGAAATTTTCGCCACTAGGTGAGCGCTAGTTTAGCACAAGAACAATTAATTCCCCTAATTTCTGCATTACAAAACAAAGTAATTGCAATCATCATAAATAAAATTAAACTTACTTCATTACTAACTAATATCTTTCTCTTTTAAAATTTATGCCGATAATAATTTTAATTAAAAGTTACCTTTCGTAAAACTGCACACCTAGCAGCGCAAGCTTAATCCATGCCAATGTCTCCCATAAAGCAAGTGTGCCTAGATATAATTTTCCATACACGCTCGGTAAGAGTCTGCTACCCGAGATTGCATGCACACAATTATAGAGGGTTCTTTGGAATAACCTACTGACGCAGGATGGAATACTGCACTCTAGAACGTCTGCTACATCACATGCACAATTCCATTGCATCAGTAAACATTGGCATGCACGAGTGCATGACGACACCCTCATGCAGGGCTGGTGAGTGGTGTAAAATACACATGAGCGCAAGACAAAGTCCGCATTTCTCCTCCCCCTCATCGTAGAACATAGAAGGGGTCATGGAAAGATTTTTAAACCAGAGTTGCGGGGCAAAATGGCAAAATTTATGATAATTCANCATTGGCATGCACGAGTGCATGACGACACCCTCATGCAGGGCTGGTGAGTGGTGTAAAATACACATGAGCGCAAGACAAAGTCCGCATTTCTCCTCCCCCTCATCATAGAACATAGAAGGGGTCATGGAAAGATTTTTAAACCAGAGTTGCGGGGCAAAATGGCAAAATTTATGATAATTCAAAAAGATAAAAGGATGCATGAAACAAGCAAGATATGTCCCCACAATATTTACTCAGTATTTGATTTTGTTTTTGGTTTCATTTTAGTGAGTTACTTGTGTTCACCTCTTGACATCACCCTCATTTCCCCTCACTATATAATAATTATTGCAAGGGTTGTGTATGTAAATTTCATTGTTGAATTTTTGGGATATGTTTTTGCAAGAGCAAGTGTGTGTACTTTGTTGTTAATTTAGCAGGGAAGTAGTCCCGGTGACGACTAGCCACCAAGCTACAGCTGCACGTACCCACCATACTTCGTCATTGTCCAAGAGTCAGAGTGGTCAGCACGCGTCGCGTCGCACTCTGGGCGCATTCACATTTTACATGCCAAACATATAGATTTCAATGGACATAATAATTTAATGGAACCTGTTTTGTTTCTAACACCTGAAGAAGCCACCCATTTTTCCATGGGACTAGTATCGCCCAGGTAAGCTAAAATATTTCCTTGTAATTGTTGAACTCGTGTTTGCGTATTTTATACAGTTTAGCCTACTTGGTGGGCATGCAGCCAGGATCCGCATAAGTTTCACTTTTCAGTGAATTAATGTACATTGCAGCGATAATTATATGTCATTTTTCAAACTATGTGTTTTTATTTCTGAACACAGCCTGCAAGGCATTTCGGGGCAAGGGTCCCCTACAATCCCCAGGCAAATGTGTCTCCTCAGCCACATAATTATATGCAGTTTCACTTAAATCTGTTCTCATCACCATTTAAGTTGAGCAGGTCAGTCTTAATAGGCCCACTTCATTCAGAACATAAGTACCAGGCATGAGGGAGCCTTCCTTCTTGAGTATCTTTGTGGGCATTTGAAGAATGCAACCACCGAGGTAACTGCATATGTCCGGGTGGTCGGTCGCATGACTCTGAGAGTATCAACAACTTCATCTCGACACCGCCTGCCGATGGTGTCTGACACCTAGTTGGGTTACCCTTCCCAACAATTACTCCCTCACAGCTCTCCAACCAGCGTTAATTGTTGCCCTTCGGTGAGGTGTTTGCTTCCCTCATTCTTCTTCTTCAAGAAATCCTGGCCCAGAAACTTCCAAATTTTACAGCAACTTAGAAATTCTACTGAAAAATGTTCTATTCATTTCCCCCAGACTGCATCAAGATTATGCCTTGGGAGCACTATGAATGTGGAACAACGATCTGACATCATACCGATGCCCAGATACGCCCTTGCACATAGAAGAAGCGTGACAAAACCATCTATGCAGTCGCTATTGAATCAACAGCACAAGGCACGTGCAGCATGTCGTCCATATTGTGGACAGCGAGGCTGTACCATCCCTCCCCTTCCAACACCGTTAACTATGCATTGAGAGCAGACAGGTGCACCTGCACTCATCCACCTCATTGCTTCAGCACCACATCACCAGCTGGGAGTTATCGATCGATGCTGCCGGATGAGTGCACTAGGCATGCACACCCCTACACTGCTGGTCGGCACACACTTCCATGCAGGCGTAGGGAGGATCATCCCTGATGTGTCGGCCATTGCCTTGACCCCCCACCATCGGATTCGACTGCTTCATCACACATGTAAACAATGGCTGGCCTGACACATGAAGGGGCCCCGATGTTGGGGTTGGCTGTGTCTCCGCAACGTCCCACAGAACATAGTGGCTAAATATGAATTGGGAACAGTTTACTGTAAATGAGCTCACAAAACCAGCCCCACAAGAAACTGTGCTGCAAACAACCGCGAAACCAAGGAGACACTGAAATGTTGCCAAGCAAAATTAAGCTAAATTGTGAACCAGAACTTTTGCCTAAAACCTACCAAAATCATTACAGCCACCCATCCGACCAAATAATGTGTGGAAGTTTAGTGTGTTCAGGGCAAGGGGTTTCCACCTTAAAATGCAGCCTATGTCCACAAAGATACCATACAGTGTGCCTATCCACATTAGAACTCGCTACTGTCAGCAGAACAGATTTACAGTGCCAACAATTATTCCACCCTGCAAATCAGCAGAACACTTCCTCCGTGTTCCAGGAGTTGTTAACTGGTCCAAATTGCTTTCCTGCACAGTGTTACCGACCAATGTGTAAATTGAGTGAGAAAGCATATTTAATAAAGTGCAGATTGTGTGCAGTGCATATACATCGACGATGTTTGCAGCCTGGTGAGAGACTGACAGTACAAGACAGCCAGTTCATGTGTCGGAAATCTACAGCAGCGGCATATACAACACAGCAACTGTCACATGCAACCAGCACACACACACATGGCAGATGTAAAAAATCTATTCAGCTTGCTCATTCCACACCACGCCAGCCGGCCTTGACTTCAGCACCTATCCCTCTCCTACCATCCACCCCTTACATACTGACACTTTTCACCTACTTTCTCACAATTCCCATAATACCTGCATCATCAGCGAAGACCATGCCCACCGACCTGCTTCCACTAGTTGCACAGCAGGATCATCGACCTTCAGTGGTGGAATGGCCTCCAGAAAGGGGGAGGGGGCATGATCCAAATTGAATCCCTCTACCTTATCTCGTTTCTCTCGTTACACCTTCAGAGCTGTGAAATGCCATCTACTGGTGGGAGTCAGCCCGAACAAGGCAGCTTCACCTCCACGACTCCTGCCTCGGTACGGTGAGTGCACCCCATGTGCACAACATCCCAGGCACAGCCAGAGTCAGGTTACCATCCCACATTAATGTTTTCAAGATGCAACTTTAGAAGGCATAATCATTTGGTTCGATTTCTACCACCAAAATACTCTCCTCTCTCACTAGTAAAGAGTCGCCACCGGGGAAATGAATGCAGTGAAGGGACCACAATGGCTCCAGAGTTCCAGCAACCCTCCGTCGTGCACCCACTCTACATGTGTTACTTTCCTATGTGTGCATGTGCAGGCGGAGTGCGGCTTAACATCAAAGCAATTTTTGCGAGTGCCAAGTCACTTTCAAATTTGTTCTAAAAAGTCTTGGCAGAGAGTTTTTATTGTTTTATAGCCATTCAGGCATGGCTACCCCACCCCTCCTGGGGTGCAAGTGGACTCGCCCAGCTCGAGCCACCCAATACCACATTACAGTACTCGAAATATGAGGGTAAAATATATTAGTTGTGTTTCAAACCAAAATGTATAAAACAACGGACTGAGAAAGACAGTTACGAAGCATTTCTAAATTACATTGCACATGAAATGCCAATACATTTCTTTCTCCTGTAATTTGTGCTTCTCAACAAATTCACAAGTGCTTATATGTTTTATAATTAAGGGTTATGTTATGTCCGTGTAACTGTTAATTTTATTATTAAAGTTTAGTATTTTCTTGTGTCTCTCTTGTGCTTTTGGGCTGAGCTCTCGGTGGAACTCCATTATTTTCTTCAGTTTGTCTTCTAGCACTGCTCGGGGTGGTCAGGTATCACGTGCCTCTGGGCTTTCACTGTTTTGTACTAATCACCATGTAGCTTCAATAGTGATTTCTTTAATATGTAACCTTATATTAACTTTCGTCACCCACAGGGAGCATCACACCTAAGTCCTGCCACCTCGAAAGCATCGGGACTGTGTCTATTATGTAATTGTTCCATCGGCCATGTGACTTTTTAGTTCTGTGCATGTTGCCAACACACCAAAGTCTACAGTGAAAATTATGTTTTATTTGACTACNGCCTTTTTAGTTCTGTGCATGTTGCCAACACACCAAAGTCTACAGTGAAAATTATGTTTTATTTGACTACTTCATGGCTACGTTATTTTGGGTTCTCTACCCACTGAACTACTGCACCCTACAAATGATGTGCTTTTTGGGCAAGCAAGTTTTATCAGCATGTGAGATGGCCATAACAATCTCACCCGGAAATTAGCAGCGTATGAGGGGCCTACATCCTCATTAGGCAGNTCAGCATGTGAGATGGCCATAACAATCTCACCCGGAAATTAGCAGCGTATGAGGGGCCTACATCCTCATTAGGCAGGCAGAGAGGTTAGTAATCTTTTGATGTGAGCGCAAACTCACTGGTCTCTACGACTATTTGCTGTGCCACTATACAACAACGGCCGAGCACCGAGGTGACGACAAGAACACCGGGCATGTTGTCAGCTACAGTATCTCGACAGTGTTTGGGAAAGTACTTGCTTCACCCAATACCGTGCAAGTCAGCTGATAGTCCAACTTTGATCAGACTATGTGGGCGACACCAAGACAGTCTCGTGGTTCGGATACCAACCAACTGGCATATTTGCTCACACTCAGCGCTGCGCTGTCAAGGTGTAACATTCGTGAAGGCGATACCAAGCTTCGTTGCGCCTCTGATCAGGATGCATACAAACAACCCGACACCATTGTGCAACACTAGGTGTTTGAGAGTGTTAGTGGTCCCCAAAAGCAGAGCAAAATCCTTCCCAGTTTACACAAAGTGAATACCACAAGTAAACTGTTCTACTAAACGTAATTACAAATTACATTAANTTCTACTAAACGTAATTACAAATTACATTAAAGTGAAGTGTCAACGACTTCCTACTTGGAGCATGGGTTTCACCTGTGCCAACATAAGTTTAGCCACCATAGACATCACTTGANAAAGTGAAGTGTCAACGACTTCCTACTTGGAGCATGGGTTTCACCTGTGCCAACATAAGTTTAGCCACCATAGACATAATTTCCTGGGATATCTCAGGTTGTGTGTTTTTAGTAGGAATAGTGAGTGTAAAAAGATACATGTGATATTTTGCAGCAGTCAACAGGTTTACGAACTCGAATAGACAGGTTTACAGCACTACATACCCATAAACCTAACAGTGCGAGTGTGTGTTGACATAAATAATAAAGTGGATTGTTTAGTATTGAGAAAATGTAAGCTTTTGCTACGGACTATGTTCATTCTACATTTAGTTAAGGGAACTTTCCCACCCATGCATTGTTAACAATTAAGGGCCTAAACCTATTTTACATTTCTTTTATGTTCACACATTTCTGTATACCAGCATCTTCACAGCAAGTGGCTGGAAAGACACAGGCAGCCATTGAGTCTGAAGTAGGCATTCAACGGAGCAGGCCGCACAGTTTACGACTTCCGGGCTCTTCATGAACTTGTTTGTCATCCACCAAGAACCATAGTTTTAACTTCTTTTTCGACCAGAACAGTATAACTTAACGTAACTTAATGGCCCGAGAGGAGCGCCTCTCTACCTCATGCAGACCTATAGCCCCAGGAGTGTAAGTTCACCTTTCTAACCCGGAGAGCACACCCTCATTTGTACTGTGTCGGGTCCGCATAACGACATGAGTACCATCAACTGGTTTGTAGTGTCGAAACATCAATAAATTACTGCAATCCCTAAGTGAATGTTTTAATTTACATACTTTTGCCTCTTAAAGGCATTTCGGTAGCTGGACCCACCATCAAGCCATTCTAAGGATTTTTAAGTGTTTTCAGTGTAACATGTACTTTTATCAGTGTTTAATTGGTGTGTGGAGTGGCTTTACATCTCCGCATTTGGCTAACTTGGTACCAGCATAACTGTCCACCTCGCAACAGGCACCAGCGGTGGTACTGGGCCGACTGCTACTGCTCACGGCTAGCCACAATTAATAACTCTTCGATTGTGATGTAGAGGATCGGGAGAACAGTATAGCCACCTGGATGACTCGGCCACGACCCACAAGAGCAGAGCAGTCGGTAAGAAATCTACAAGACGTCTCTGGTGAGTCTTTCCCACCAGAGTCTTGCACGACGTGCAGTGCAGTGGTAATTTCACTTCCATTCTCCAACCCTGACCTCATGTCTTTTTCAACAATACGAATTACATAATCGTTGGTGCAGGATGAGTCCAAGAGCAGCCACATAAGAGAACTGCCCGTCCCTAGAGAAGAGTCTCTACTAAATTGACCTGACACCCTTATCATCCAAATTACCCTAAAACAAATCTCCTTAAACCTGTCACCGGAAAATCTCAACATTAGAATACTACACAATATTACTATTTCGAATAGAAAGGGTGAACCAGTTCACTGGGTGATCACGAAGTCACAGTTCTCAGGATCGTGGGCCGAATGACCACGTGTCTGTATCTCCTGACAGACACAGTACAAATTTACAGGAAAACGTAATATATAGCCAGGGTATTCAGGCCCCAAAGCACACCTTAGTATTAAATTCTACCTTATAAATGAAGGATGTCTCCTTGAGATGTCGATGACTTCCTGGATAGGGCCAGTACCCGAAATTCAACACTAAATGAAAACTCAAAAGTTTCGGTTAACTCAAGTGAATTGTATTGACGAATAGTATGCACAGTTACTTGTATACAATGAAAATAAAAGTGGACCTGACTCACAAGGCCTACTAGCGGCCATTACTGTTCAAAAAGGCCAAGAATGGTGCGAAAATTTACAATAGTAATTAAAACTGTGAGGTCGGTAAATTGAGCTGACAGAGGGGTGCTGCGAACATGGGAAAGACTGTTGGTAAACTAAATAAAAGTTTCCATAAATTACGTTAATCTATTGCAGTTAAGTGTTCAGAACAAAGTATGAAAGTCCCCAGCGACACGACGCACGTGCAGCACCTAAGACCCACGGAGTCGGGCTGCCGGAAATGGCACAGGCGAGCGGCGTCCTTGCCTAGAACTTGATCCACTCCACGACGTAATTTAATTAACTAACCTTTTTAACATAGAACTTATAACATTTACACATTAAATACTGAAACATTTTGAGTGAGTTTTCTTAATCCAGTAGAGAGTTAAGAGTTTTTAATTAAGCACTTATTTAAATACAAAACATGATTTTGTGGTGCCTTGCAGAGCACGTGGAAATTTAGGTGTGTTAAGTTTTGGTGCACTCTATGATTGGAATAGTCAGGTTGAAAGAAAGACTAATTATTTCCCACATCACTAATTGGCTTGATTAGAAACACAATTGCATTTGGAAAATTATATAGAACACTTCAAATAACCTAGCCTCACTAGTCTACACTTCATTAAATATGCATATGGCATGCATTTTTGGGCGATTACTTCTCAATTGCCTAAATGCGAATTTCAAGAACATTAACCTGTGGGCGATAAATTATAATGCTGTTTACAAGACATTATAACACTTGATTCTTATCCTAATTACACAGATCTCTCTATGGACCCCACAGGCACTCGGTATCGGGTCATGACCCATTCCCAAGTGAACGATGCGGACACGCATCGGGACGCACGACGTGCGTGTTCCGTGGGCCAAACTGGTGAAGCGACTTAGGGCCGATGACAGTTGCCATGCCAGACCACGCAGAAGTGGTCCACGTCATTTTTGCGAGTTCCTTGTGTTCACCTCATTAAGTCACCCTCATTTCGCCTCAGTATTCAATTATTATTGCAATGGTTGTGTACGTAAATTTCATTGTCTAATTTTTGGGATATGGTTTTGCAAGAGCAAGTGTGTGTACTTTGTTGTTAATTTAGCATGGAAGTAGTTCCGGCATGAGACTTGCCACCAAGTCATGGCTGTGTGCGCCCACAATACTTTAGTAATAGTCCAAGAGTCTGAGATGTTGGCACACGTCGCGTCCCGCTTCGGGTGCATTCATGTTTTTCGCACCAACCATATAGATTTCAATTGCCATAGTAATTTACTGGAACCTGTTTTGTTTTTAGCACCCAGATATGCCACACCTTCTTCCCTGGGATTAGAATCGAGCAGGGAAGCTTAAATATTTCCTCGTTATTGTTGAAACTACGTTCACACATTTTATATGGTTTAGTCTTCCTGGAGCGTGCTCGGCCAGGATCTGTACAAGTTTCACTTTTCAGTGAATTAGTGTAAAGTGCAACGATAATTATAAGTCCATTTTCAAACTACGTGTTTTTATATCTGAGCACAGTCCACGAGGTATTTCAGGGTACGTGTCCCCTACAACCCGCAGTCAAATGTGTCTCCTCAGCCACATACTTATGTGAAGTTTTACTTTAATCTGTTTTCATCACCTTTTAAGGTGTGTGGGTCAGCCTTAATATACCGACTTCATTCAGAACATACGTACCAGGTACGAGGGAGCCTGTTTTCTTCAGCATAATTGGAGGCATTTTCAAGACTGCAACCATCGAGGGAACGACGTACGTCCGGGCAGTCGGCCGCCCTACGCTGATATAACCAACACTTCACCTCGACTCCGCCTGCCGATGGTGTCTGTCACCTAGTCGGGCTTCCCTTCCCAACAATCACTCCTGCACAGCCCCCCGACCAGCGTTAAAATCCAACGATACTTGTTGCTGCGCAAGTAAAGACGAGTGCATTTTTTATGATTTACTTCTGCAACTGTCGTCCAGGAAAATTTTTACTAACGACTTTAGCACTATATCTTCATGCATAGCATTTTGTTACTATAACTGGCGCTTTTATGTTAAATAAACACGAATTTTTACGTTAATTTTTTACATAATATAATCAGTTGACATTTTCGTGGTTTTTTATTTTCTATTTATGCATGTTTAATAGTCTTATATTCTTTCTCAAAATGAAATAAACAAAATGACTATCAACCTATCTCCGATTAACTAAAATTTCAACCTTGTAGGAAACCTTCCATCGAACATTGCACACGATCAATTACGAAAACATCCATGAAAACGGCCAGCAGCCGGTTAAATATTCCATACAGGCGGCCATGCAGGCTTGCATGGAATCATCCAAGGAATCTTCTATCGTGGCACACATGCCTTAGCAGAGAATGGAAGACAGATTTAAAGCATGGATATAGGAAGCAAGTAGACGTAGTCTTAAAACTGTCCGGCCATGATCGCTTTTAGGATCAAAGAAAGTGGTTTCAATGGGTATGCTAAAAAACATAAATTTTCGTAAGTGAAAGACCAGAATCTACACACCGATTTGAATGCTTTGATAAAAAGTATGTTGTACATGTTTTGCCAAGGGTTTAAAATTAATTTCACAAGAAGAAAAGTAAAATGCATTATTTTAAAACTATCGTCTACAGTCCTGTACTGCGATTGAAAATCTATTTGAATTGAAGTATTTTGTGTATTAGTGAGCATTTATTCTGGCAAATCTTTAGCAAGTCAGATACAAATTATTGTAGAAAATATGACGTGAGTCGAACCCTCACGTGGCTTTCGCGACTTTTCGTTACGCCATATCGAGCAGCAGCCCAACCAAGCACCATATCTGCGGCCATCAGCAGCAGCATCACTAGTGACCTTAGGAAAGCACCTGCTTCCCAGCTACTGTGTGAGTTAGGTGACTGTCAAACTTTCTTCCCACCACAGGAGCAATGCCAGGGCATCCTTAAGGTTAGGATGCCCCAGCTGATACACGTGTGCTCGCATCATTTCGGCACAAATAAATGCAACATTAGGCAATCCCCTCTTTATGTACCAAACAATGAAGTGTCAACATGTTTGTGCATGTGTAATAAATTAAAGGCAATTTTACCAAATATATGTTGCATAGGATAGGTCAAAAACACGGAAATATAATATTACAACTACACTAGTTTTACTCACTGTAAACTCTTGGCTGAGGAACTTACACAGGTAGAGCGGCTTTGGGGCGCTGTGGACGTATACAAACAAAACCGGCACGCTACAATTATGGAAAAATTACGTGCAGTTAAAATCCCTGGCGGAAACTGAGTTGGTGGGGTTGGAGCGGCACTGTTCCCAGGCGAGAAGTAAAAGAAATTAGGTTCCGACTAAGAATTGAACTATTGTACAATACACGACCGTTGCAAAAATGGCGAAGGCCCGAGAACAACCCGAGACGCTGCTTGCTCCGACGAAGGTGCTAACCAGACTGAAAGAAAAATACAAATACATTTAAATAAGGATAACAAGCCAGCACATAGGAGCCTACACGATTACCCTTGATAATGGAACATAAAAAAAAAACACTTGGAATTAAACTGCGTAAGCAATTTATATTAGGGAAATGAACATGTTGGTAATAAAATTACCGAAGCAACGCAATTTTCAATTATTTCCAGTCGGTTGCATATATGGATATGTTGTTCAAGCACCATACACTGCATTTCACTAAATAAGAAATTAAATTGCCCTCTTAATTTATGTTACTAGGGGATGGCAGTAGGGGGCTCATGTTGGACGAGTCAACTTTACCCCAAGGGATGGTGAGTAGTCATGCTCGTTTACGTTATAAACAAAGCCAATATTTTAGCCCTTGTTGATTAACACAGTTACTTTGTGGTGTAACACACTATAAAAATTGGCCCAGTGCTTTTCCAAACTCCCACTGCATGCACAACACACACATGGCGACGTAAAGATGGAATAAAGGGGGCACACAAGGGATTTATGGAACACTGGAACCGCTGTGTCCCCCTCCTGACATTAATTTCCCTGGCGGTATTCTTACTGGGGACTTCTCTAAGTGGTGTTAGCCGGTCCAGATTATCACGCTCTCCAAAGTTCTCTCTTGAGGGTATGGAAGTGGGGCGGCCATCTGACTTCGGTGGTGCCTGGGAAGTAGCGTATTTGGGGTGCCGGGAATCGAACCCAGCTCACCTTGGTGGGAGGCATGCGCTCTGGTAGCTGTGCAACTGCCGTTGAGAGGATGGTGTGAAGTATTGAGCGTGTCCGGTCCTGTGTCGGTGCCAAATAATCATTANCTGTGCAACTGCCGTTGAGAGGATGGTGTGAAGTATTGAGCGTGTCCGGTCCTGTGTCGGTGCCAAATAATCATTAGGGAAAGGGTGCCTGATTTCCACCGCCATGTTTCCTGGTTCTCTGGGATGGTGATTATCGCAGTGTTCGCATAACAGTTTGTGTGTATGTATACATAAGTATTCGGTGCAAAAATATCTTAGGTTTTCCCGCCACAACAAAGGTTAAATATTTTTTTATTCATGAAAGGAGGTTTACACTTGTATTTGCTCATGTGAGCGGGTCGAATATTCCGTTAGATTTTTTCCTCTCAAACGGTTTAACATTAATTGACCACTGTGTACGTGGGCGTGGAAATATTTCTAAGTATATGCATCAGNGGTTTAACATTAATTGACCACTGTGTACGTGGGCGTGGAAATATTTCTAAGTATATGCATCAGCGGATGAAAGGAGGAGTTCGTTGGATTACGAAGAGGAGAATAATAATGACCCGATTCGCTATATATTACTAGAGTTTTCAGACTGGCCAACAACGCATCGTGTGCGAAATGATATCTTTAAATACCTTTAAAATGCAAAATGGTATCTCGGTATGCCAGAAGTATGCAAGGANATATCTTTAAATACCTTTAAAATGCAAAATGGTATCTCGGTATGCCAGAAGTATGCAAGGAGAATTTTTTCTCAATATAGTGAAATTTGTTAAGTTAATACGTACACGTTTGTCTGCATTACGTGTTGAAATTTTTTAATGTTTTTCGGCCTCGAAATGTGGCTGGTTCGTGATTCTGAAAGCCTGATGCTGCGGATTTGATGTGAGAGAAAATGTCGCAATCCCCTTTCTCTTATAATGAACATTTATATAAATATATTATATTCGTGACTGTATTAGATTCTCGTAAAACAGTAGCGCGAGTTCACATTATCTAGGCGATGCGCAAGCTAAAATAATAATAATAATACAAGTAAATTTTATACTACAGGATGAGTATAAAAGACTACCCCAAATTTGAAGGTCTATAATATCAAAACCAAACCACTTACAACCTTGATTTACCAATAAAATAAATCGTGGACGCCATCCAAACCGTAACACTGGACATGCTGACAAGAGTGTGGAACAAGTTTGATTATCGCGTAGATGTCGTTCGGGCCGCTCGTGGTGGTCACATTGAACATTTATGAGTAAACAAACTTCACGGTTCCACGGTTCATTTGATTGGTCAATTAAGGTTAGGTGGTTTGATTTTGATATTATAGACCTTCAAAGTTGGGGTATTCTTTTATACTCACTCTGTATTTTGAGACGGAGCGAGTTGCTAAGGCAGGCGGGAACAAGTAAGGACTCGACCAAGAAACCATGCCGGCATTCAACTGGAGTGATTTTTAAAATAGAAATTCAGGCCGAACGAGTTGAGTATCGAACCCGGGTCCCCTTGAACATGGGTCTTACCTGGTGTTGACTTGTGCGTGCAGATATCTGTGTTTATGATCCTATGAATTAAAGCTGACTTGTGTGAGAAATAAAACAAGCTGCTGGAGCGACAAGCCTCCCCCCGGCGGTCAGTGCGCTAGGGCAGTCCCATTCAACACCTGGTGCAGCACGGCTGGCCATGTGCGCGAGCTCAGATTACGACTGCACGTGCCTCTCGTTTACTTCTGTAATGGGACTCGTGACCACTTCTCTAAGTATGCTTTTGTCTTAATAGTTTTTTAATGCGCCTGTCAGTCTCGCTTGCAATTGGGATATTTCCGGCTAAGTGTGCGTAGGTGTGTGTGTGTTTGTATGAGCAAATGGAGAATTATCTTTCCCTCCCACCCCCCTCAAATCCTTCATAATTTCTGTTTCAAAGCATTACAAAGTATCTTTGGTTTCGCCGGAATTAATAAAAAATGTCACATTAGATTTTTTTATAATAGAAAAAACAAAACCAGAATTTATTTACAAAAAAAATTGTACAAAACAAGGGATTAACATAGCTCTAAAATGTCATGGTCTCCGTAATGCACTGGCTGCAATATGCTCTAATTTTTTTTTGCACTTGTGAAGTCTCCTTCCTTATATGTCTCAACGTGAAAGAATGAGAGCTGTATGCGCGTGTCTTTGCTGGAATTCGTATTGTGGTATAAATCTGCATGGTGGACTAGCATCTCGGAAATAGAACAATATTGTAGTTCACGTAATTCTAAAAAACAGTGAATACTATTGACATCTGCTGGATTAGAGGTCACACACATATACATACACATGTTCGCATGTCACTTTTCATTCTGGTTTAGTCACGTAGCAGTGTAATGGGACTCTGAAGGAGAGGGCGAGGGTGATTTACCGCGCACCAGACATATCTCTTCATGGAGCGAAGGCACCTGAATGTACGAAAATACAGAAATTTGTTTGCTGAAGGTAACGGTTTTTTTAATTATTATTTTGTGCTTGTGGTGGGTGTACTTTTACGCTAGCGTCTCCTCACTATATATGTTTTTCCCTTGCAAAACTTACCATATGTGCATTATTTGTGCGTATAAAGAGTTTTTTATATGCTGACAATGGGTGCTAGAAAAATCGCCGCACTTGAAGTAACCATATGGGTATTTTTTTACAGCTGTCTAAATTTCCTTATGTACTAATTTTAAACTTAGGAGGAAATGTTTTTAATAATGAGCGTCNATTTTTTTACAGCTGTCTAAATTTCCTTATGTACTAATTTTAAACTTAGGAGGAAATGTTTTTAATAATGAGCGTCTATGCCTGGGTTAGGGGGGGATACATTGGATCCTTCACTGTTCGTATCGCAAACCGTGAGGGGTAGCAAAGTGGTTTTAACTCTGGTTTTGGGTTTTTCGAGCCATGATTACTTTATAGAAAGCAGCATAACGCATCTGTAAACGACACATTTTTTTTTTCCAAATCCTTAATTAATTTTTTTAATAAATACGTTCGTATACGTAATATATGTATATATAAATATATATATATATANATATATATATATATATATATATATATATATATATATATATATATATATGGCTAGTGTCTCATTGAATATTTTTTTCTTTAAATTATA
The DNA here is from genome assembly GCA_002778355.1 of Clitarchus hookeri. NCBI lineage: Eukaryota > Metazoa > Arthropoda > Insecta > Phasmatodea > Phasmatidae > Clitarchus > Clitarchus hookeri. Next base: position 833,618 of record NQII01000387.1, on the reverse strand, counting down.
ACAAGACTGATATACTAAAATATTTTATTTTCTATAAGTTATAATAAAACTGATATACTAAATACTTCTTCTTTACCCACAGTGTTTTTTTTAACTTACGTGAGCAGGACATAACTGGAGAAAAATAAAAATCTGTATATTGTTTTAAACACATTTATTTATGCACACACATTACAATATTATTATTATAATTCTTGTGCACAATACATGGAATACTTTTTTGCACGTGTTCCTTCTCCGAGTCTTGGAGGTCATTACACACGTAATACACACGTACCCGTGGTACCCGTGGTACATTTAAAAAAAGACTATGCGAAACCCATTATACATTTATATATATATAAATGTATAATGGGTTTCGCATATTCTTTTTTTAAATGTTCCACGGGTCATCATAACTCCACAATCTAAGGGCTTCGGCGTTGCACGGAGCACAGTAATATCTTTGATTTTTGCACTCGTGAAGTCTTGTGGCGTACGTCTCGACGAACTGTCGAAACGGCGGGCAGCGGCGATGCTTGTGAAGGTCTACAAAGGGCGTTCCGATGGCGCACGCGTTGCGAATCGCCATCTCTTGGCGTCTTCTAAACACACACACAGGGTAATAGGGAATTATGGCAGAGTCCAGCATTACCTGAATTCCCTCTTACGGAATATTTCCCTCGTCCCACCTTAGTCCGTGCGTTTCGTACGTCTGTAGACGATACGCCTGTTGCATGGTGCGGTCGAGGTGCTGCCGTGGACACGGAGGTAAAAGTCTTCTTAACTGTACGAGACGGCAATCTGCTGATGGTGTGCGAGTCCAACGAGCGAAAACCTTGGATGTTGCGAAACATTTTTTTTTCACTAGATTTTTTTTGTTATATAACAAAATTTTAAGTTCCCATGCACACATCGAGTCTCAAAATACTTTTACAAAGTCATTTAAAACTTCATCGAGGTCCATACACATCGGGCACCTGTGTTCTGGGTTGGTTTCCTCGCCGGGTATTGCTTGCCAGTAAATTTCTAGAAGTAGAGCATTTTCCACGGGTGCAGCTTGCGAGTAGATAACTTGCACAGGGACGTCGTCTTCTACGGGGAGGGCGTCTTCTACGGGCCTTGCACCAACTCCTGCGATGCGGCGTGTCGGGCACCGAGGTGGTGCAGCCCTCGAAACACTCCTTGCACGGGAGGCAGTCCCGTATGTCTTCGTCCTGCTGCAGGTAGGCCGGCGAATACTTCGATACGGTCGAAATTTCATAAGGTGTTTAGACCAGGAGACATTCTTTCGGCAGGTACGGTAACTCGTCCCATTTGTCCAAGGCACTAAGCGAGCACGCCCTTCCAAATGCCAAAATGGCCGAAAGGATTTTATGGCCACTCGGACAACACGCGTACATTTCTAAAAGCGAGAAAATTACTAATCTCCCGAGGGAGCTCAGAGTGCGTCTTATAAAGCCTCTTTAAGGGGAAAATAATAGTCCACCCTCGCGAATAAGGTAGGCCACCGATTGGTCGGAACGAAGGTTTCCGAAAATACTCGAGTAATTAGCCAATGAGAAACATTGGCGGAGCAATTAAATATATTGGAATGGGGTGGGAAATTAGCCAATGAGAATCAGGGTTGGGGGAATTGGTCAATGAAATATATTAGAAGGGGGAGTGGAGGAGGTGTCAGTAGTCTGCGGGGCATGGTACTGGGGACAGCAGCAGCAATGTAAAACAAATGAAAAACGTAAAAACCAATATGGCGGTTAAACGAAGGTGAGATACAAACTCCAGTAATGTATAAACAAATGACAAACAATAAAAAACTATGATGGCGGACGGTGACTGTGATGCCTACCAATATGGTGGACTGCACCTAACAAGCTGGTGGAATGATTACGGGTGGAGGGGGTGTAGGAAACCTCCGGAAATTGAAGTTTTTCTTTAAATACATTTTTAAATAATTTTTGAAGAATTTCTAATGTATTTTTTATATTTATTTAGGATGATTTGATTTTTTTATTCTTTTGGATATTTGGGGTCAAAGGTTAAGTCAAGGTCACATGGATACAAGATGGCCGCCGGCCGACCGGAATGACAAAGCACGAACTGATGTGCCGAAGTCCCCATAATCCCTCTACTCTAGACAATAGTCAGATATACTGAGCTCATTCAGCTTATTCTGGCGTTGTAAATTCCGAGTTTCAAGGGTATAACCCTAGCAGTTTGCGAGCAGCATCGACAGTGAAATCAGTCTAGCAGGAGTCAGCGATGGCACCAGCGATGAGGAAGTAGGGATGTCGGTCGCAGGCATACCATCAAACAAACACTTCATTTGTATACCTATACTAGGATTGCTCGCCGGTCCAAAACTGGCATTCGAAATTTCATACAGAGTCTTTACTTTGGTGGTGAAATGTGTGTGTAATTAATTACGAGCACGTTAGATAATACCCCGCAGAACCTGTTGGAAGACGTGAACGTAAAAATGTCGCCGTGCCTCCTCGGGTCTCAAGCCACCGCCGAACCCTCATAAGCCACCGAATGGCATTCAGTGTTGTGAGACCGGAAGCCGAAACTCCCATAACTCACTAGGTGTTTGTAAAAACAAATGCACCCTGACACTTTCTCAAATCATTGGGTTGGCGGCAGGGGCTGTGTGCTGTGGGGCTTAGGGCACCGGGCCCTTATTTAGGCGAGTTATTGGTAGGTTATTGGGGTCTCAAGCCCGAACCTGACGCATCCAAATAGTCGCCCCGAGAGCCGTCCCCGGACACATCACGGCTGGCCGCCTACCTGCAGATCACGAGCTCGACCGCCCAGCCCAACTGACACTCTGCTTCCACTCACGTGGTTCTACGCTGAAGGGGGTCATTAATCACCGCGCGCGCTAATTGCCGTGCTTGTATTGGCGGGCGATTCCCTGCGGCTCGTATGCAGATGAGCCGCACGAGAGCAGCGTGACCGATGCTTCGTGGTCTCGATTGCGGTGTCGCCCGAAGGGTTTCCGAAGGGCGCACGCCCTGATAAATTCCGACACGAATTATAGAAACAGTAAAACGCTAAATTCGGATACAGTTCCGTCGGGCTTTACGCACGCATTTTCTAACTAGCGTCGTGTCTTACATTTTTAATTAAGTTTCGTCTTGGCTTCTTAAAGGGCACTCGTTGCGTGAGTTGCAGAAGGTGAGCGTCCCGGCCTGTGACGCCACCGGAAGTGACGGCCATTGTCAGTCGTGCGTTGGCCATCGCCGAGAGAGGACGCCCATCCACACAGGGGGAGACTTCGCCTTTGGTTATTCACCTGCCTATTAGTTTTCCGTGTCATCTTAATTTTATTATCTGGACCATTTTTTCTCCGGCTCCCATCCCAAGCGTCTCTCGGCCATCCTGGTTACACAGCGGGCTCAAACTTTACGTTTTCGGTAGCCGCCATCTCCGCCATTTTGTTTAATCGACTGTCCAGACCAATTGGTTAGTTTTCTACTTAAAGTGTTTCCATGGGCTTCGCCCGCCTATGTAATTCGGTTATAGTGTGTGTGTGTGTNTCGTCTTGGCTTCTTAAAGGGCACTCGTTGCGTGAGTTGCAGAAGGTGAGCGTCCCGGCCTGTGACGCCACCGGAAGTGACGGCCATTGTCAGTCGTGCGTTGGCCATCGCCGAGAGAGGACGCCCATCCACACAGGGGGAGACTTCGCCTTTGGTTATTCACCTGCCTATTAGTTTTCCGTGTCATCTTAATTTTATTATCTGGACCATTTTTTCTCCGGCTCCCATCCCAAGCGTCTCTCGGCCATCCTGGTTACACAGCGGGCTCAAACTTTACGTTTTCGGTAGCCGCCATCTCCGCCATTTTGTTTAATCGACTGTCCAGACCAATTGGTTAGTTTTCTACTTAAAGTGTTTCCATGGGCTTCGCCCGCCTATGTAATTCGGTTATAGTGTGTGTGTGTGTGTTATTTTTGTCGGTGTTTTGCTGACATGGTGTACGTTGCATGCGGTCCTAGTGTAATTAACACCTTGTACAATGGCGTCGATAAACGACAATTAAATCTGACCCTTTGAATTCGAGCCTTGTTATTTATCATCTAGAATTATATATTAAGGGCGTACTCCGCGGCCCCGACAGTGGAGTAGTTAGGGGGGGGGTCTCCTCCCTCTGAGCTCGTGACGTCACGCCACACGCATACCACGCCACGTCGCCGCCGAGGGATGATTTGCCACACGCCGACCCGAAACACGCCTTGAGAACTCTCTCTCCCCGTCCCAGCCGGGCATAAGCTGGGTGGCGCCCTATATAACCAACCAGTTTCTTAATTACCATCCCCGGTGCGCCGACGAAAAACCAACTTACCGGACTGAATCCTGGAAACATCAGGGAAGAGAGTGCGATGTGTCACCTCTCGCATCGGAAGAAGAACTGTAATGTGGCGTGCTTTTGGCTGTATCAATTATCTGCAGAGGACAAGATACCACGTGACCAATAACTAATCACGAGCGAGCAATGTGACGTCATCGTGAAATCACCAGCGGAGTCTTAGTGGCGGTGGTCCACTTATAGCTTTAGCAGTTATACCATGACAACCAAATCTATATAAATATCTCAAAACATTATAACTTTCTTCTACACCAACTACTTTACGACACAAAGTGTCATCATCCTTATCTACATTATAATTTACACTTAGGATTTTTAGATGAATTCATCCGACGATAATAACTTATGGTGGTGTACCTTTATTCGTACCATGTTGGACGTTGTCCTAAGAAGAACGTTCACTGACGATCACAACAGTTTTTTTTCTAAGGATGGGCGCTAGGCGCATGGGCGGGGTCTGTGCACGTCTGTTTCATGCACAGGCGGATGAGAAAACGGCTGGGCTTGTGCGGAATTGCAACTGGTAAGCCTGCTGCACCATAGATAACACGTTAACAGTGCTTGGATGTCGAACCCCAGCAATCGCGAGTGGGCATTCTTAGGGCAACATCCAACATGGCGTGAAGGCGATACAGCACCCGAAGATATTATCCTCGGAAAGTTAATCGAAATACCCTAAGTGTAAATTATGCCGTAGATAAGGACGATGACACAAGGCGTCGTATAGTAGTGAAGAAGACAGCTATATTATTTTAACGTTTACGGAAAAANCAATAGATAAGGACGATGACACAAGGCGTCGTATAGTAGTGAAGAAGACAGCTATATTATTTTAACGTTTACTGAAAAAAACCCAACAACAAATGTCCACTTCCAGCTTTAGCAGTTATACCTTGAAGGCCAAATCTATATAAATAACTTAAAATATTATAAATCTCTTCTACGCCCTCTCCCCACTTCCGAGCTACAGGCGTCAAACTACGCACGGACAGTTTGAATTCGGTGCGCTGTCCGGGGCCAACCACGCGTGACGAACAGCAGACGATAGTACCCAATCCCCGTGCGCGACGGCAAACAGCTGATCGCGGTGCATAAACAAACAAAGAGCCGTGAAGCGTGGCTCACCTTTACAGGAGTTGTTCCAAGTGATGTCCTCCTCCGACATGCGAGCAGGCGATGTACGCGTTTGTTGATTGTCAAGGAAGGTGGCAACAACCCTGGCAGTCAAGTCCTCCCCACTCTCCACGGGTGTTTGGTAAACAAGACTTGTGAGGTGATCCCACAAGAAAACGTCTGAGATTGTTAAGTCGGGAGACCCGGGGGGGCCAAGATACCGGACCTCCTCGATGTCATGTTATCTACGTAGGATTTTGTTGTACTGAGTTTCTCGTATTATGTCAGGTTTATTCTCGTCCCGGCTGTAGGGTCAATGCCGGCTGTAACTTGTGTATTTTTTTTCTTCTTTCCTTTAGTGATTGCGATTGACATACCGCAAAGTTTCTAAACGAAATATAGTGCATACACTAAATATTATAACTGTTTTTAACTTTCTATATTGTGCTTTCAGCGTTCGTAATATTTATGCTCTGTTTGCAGTTATTTGACTAAGTAACCTCATATTATTGCGAAATATACAAACAAATATACTGTATGGGGCGGAATACGACCGACAAACTCCGTGAGGTAATTCTTTACGCAAAATCAATTGGCAAATATACGTACCTAAACCAAATATTAAGGGAGATATAAGACTTTGAAAATAATGATTTTAAAATTTGCGTTTGTAAAACATCGGAAACTGAGTGAAATTAAGTTACAATTCTCCGAAAATTGTTTTATCTTACCAGGGTCTTCAGCGTAAGAGCAAAATCTTAAAGAAGATAACAGGGGTGGCAACCCTCTTATTCCGGACAACTTCTTTCCTGTCGGGAAATTATGAATATTCCTTGCTGGTTTATTGAGAAGTACAGCCTAATGAACCAAAATGGTCCTCTTGTTGCAACTGGCCAGGACACGCCGTTTGCTAGTAGAAACGCACACGAAGGCCGCGTGCTTATTCCTGGCGACGAAAGGCATGCGACTACCTGCAAGAAGTGTTGGCATTTCCTACGCTCCTGGATCTGTATCGCTGCGGCCGGAAGGTTTGTGTGCCTTTTACACGAAAACGGTCGAGCAGTTGCTACAACATTGCCATTTTTTGTTAATTTGCACAACAAAACAGCATCAAACGTTCATAATTCCTGAAGGTAAAAAATTTGCATGCAAAGAGCCTCCCCCCCTCCTTTTTACGAGGGGAGTTTACTGTTAGGTTGAAGATACCGATGACATAAAACAATGTTGGGAGAAATTTAACTCACTTCCACTTCGTCGTCGATACTTCGCGAGAGTAAAGTGTAAAATCTCGATATTCGAGGGCTTATACATCCCTTAATATTCGATTTAGGTAGAATGTGTTTTATACATTTCCCACTTGGTTTTGCATAAGGAATCGCCTCGCGATGTTTGTCGGTCGAACTCCGCCCCACTCTGTATACAAAAATATTTGCCTAACAAATCGATTAAAATATACCGTAAGTAAATTCTGCGGAGGAATCCTTGAAGTTCTTATTCTATGGGCAACTAACCACTTTTAATTTAACACCTACAAGCCTCACATAATCACCACTCAGAAAATATAATACTGGTAAATAAATTAAAATTAAAATCAAACTTTTTAAACAATTTGTTATGAAATAGCAACAAAAGGTATATGTTTTAAAGGTGTTATTTTTTACGATTGTTGAACAAATAAAACTAAATTGAGGCTTCTACTGTCCACTCCCAAGAAATATCTTCTATGCGCTGTTACTTTTTGCCACACTTATTTCTTAGAATGAACGCATATCCATTTTATTAAATATTGACGCATCCTGCGTCCCTAAAGATATTTTTCCGCCAGAAGACACACTCTGTCGGAACTCGCAGGCGGACGACCGCAATAAATACTAAGGGTTTGGCGAGAGTACCAGCAGAATGACGCCAGGAAGGCGCAGCTGCGCTTCGCAGCTGCAAGGCGTGCTACCAAGTGTTCCCGCACGTGCAGAACGGAACAATAAACTTCCATGCCAGAGTCGAGGGGCGACGCCGGACCCACGTGCGCCGGAGTGCCGAACACGTGTTTTACGACTCTGGGGAAGCAGCGAGCAGCCCGGCCACGTGCAGAGGGGATGCTAGTTCAATATGGCGAACGAGCATACAAAACCACGAG
>NQII01000387.1:798804-820544 GCA_002778355.1 Clitarchus hookeri | reverse complement strand
AGTAGATGTTCCATTCTCCTTCTGTCTTGCCCGCCTTTAGTACCTTGCAACCTTCTAACCGGTAAAAGGCTTTGAGTAATCAAAAGTTTGTCTCCCATATGTTTTGACAGCTTCTTTACTGGCTTCTTCCAGGTCAAACTTCTCATCTCTTCTCCTGAAGGTCTCTTTGAGAAGTTTCTCCAGTTCTTACTTATCCTTGGGTAGATTGTTTGTAGCCAGTAGTATTCTTTTACGTTGCTCGGTGTAGGAGAACAGTATCCTATTGCCTCCATCAGTTTGTCTGACTACTGTAGCAATGTCTGCTGACAGCATTGACATCTCCTCCAGTTTTCTGATACGCTCCTCCAACTCAGCCATGTTGTAGAAGGATGCTGGATCCACTGTCACCTTTCTCTGGTCTCTTGTCTGCGTGATTTCCTCAGGTGGCATCTCTTCTCCCTGTATGACCTCTCCGTTCTCCTCTTCCAAGCAAGTGTCCCATCTTCAACCTGTCTCACTCGGCACCATAGGTCTTGACCTCGGAAAGAGGTCGCTGTTGACACTGATCCAGGGGAACATCCTTGTTCAACATCTTGAATCTGTCTTGTTCTGGTTAGTTCAAATACAGTTCCTTACGCGCTGCACTTGCTGCCGCCTATTGCAGAGCTCCCATGCTNTTAGTTCAAATACAGTTCCTTACGCGCTGCACTTGCTGCCGCCTATTGCAGAGCTCCCATGCTTCTGCCACCGTCTCGGACATGAATACCACTGGGCCCTCACTCGAAGGGCCATCTCGACTCAGCCATCCTGTCCTTCTTGTGATTCCTCACTGTGCAAGCTACCCCTTCCCTCTTCGCCCTCGAGCCGGACGAACTCTTCCCGAGTCTTCTCTTCTGCCCGTCTCTCGGGCGAAGCTTGTAAACATCTCCGCGGTGCCCCGCCGTGTGTGAACTTGTCTCCTGCCAATCTCTGTCACGTCGTACTCCGGTTAGCAGTTCCTTAGTTCTGATCCCGATGTCCTCGATCTTAGCACATTCGTCAATATAACATGACGCACCATGTCCGGTTGATCACACACTACACACATTTGCGATGCAGCCAGGTTGAATCCACGCAGTTTTCGCCTCGAAGTTTCCGTGGCCGGTTAGCATTTGTGCCACGTGGTGATTTTCATTGATCCATTCTTTCTCGAGCCTGTCTGCTACATCCGGAAACACCATAGAAAGCAAACAATGCCTATCGTACATAGGGATAGTTTCCAACGGTTCGATACGAAAAGCGTGAAGAAACTGCGAACGTGCTATACGTAAATTAAACGCCATTAAGCCGCGGCCGTCTTGGGGCGGCGGGGCAGAGCGCGGGCGGAGATCGATGGGCAGCGATAATTAAATAAAAGTAGTTTGGCGCGGCGGAGAAGGTCGAGCGGGCTGGACGTTGCACGGCGCATGCGCTGAGTCTCCGGCGGCAGAGCCGCGCGGCCGGCGGAGTCTCTCTCGCTCAGTGCGCGCGCTGGATCCTGGCCGGCCGGTCGCCTAGGCACGAACGCCGCTTGCACTTCCGCGGCGATCCGACCCGAGTGCGACACACATCCTCCCGCGAGCAGGAGACGAACACGACGTCAAGTGCGTTTCGCGTGACCAAATACTTTCCAGAGAATGCGCACCGAAGGCGCGCGCGACGCGTTTCCCAGAGAGCATCACCCAAGCCACTTTATTGTTCACAAGCCTAGTCGACAAACACCGTCTGGATGCTAATCAAGTGAGATTTTCACCGAGGTAGGACATGAAACACATAATAAAAATACTAATATACCCACATCCTCTTGCTTTGCGTCTTTTTTTGCAAATGAGACCACCTGCATGTCTAGTTCAATAAAAAAAAAAGACGTATTTAACCTCTCTTTTTGATGCCTGTAGCAAGGCTGTCTCATATTCGTAGATGTGCTACAATCTCCTATGACTTTACTGAGTTGATATGATTGGCTAATAGTTTGGTTAGGCAAATGGAAAACCGCTTAGTAATNCAATCTCCTATGACTTTACTGAGTTGATATGATTGGCTAATAGTTTGGTTAGGCAAATGGAAAACCGCTTAGTAATAATAAAAAAAACTCTTTTTCATCGGATTTTTAAAATAAAAATTTACTTATTTATTTCATTGTTTAATAGCTTGCGTTTTCCTAAGATCATGTCTCGGTCATGTTTCCAAAGCACGGTGAATTTTTTTTTAAATAATGTAAATTTTGGTCATATTAATGTCTACTGTTTAATATACCGATACAATGTCTGTAACCTTCCAACTAGCTCAGCCTTTTCTCGGAACAATACATACAGGTTCTGCGACAGGTTAGGTATCGAACACGTGACTTCAACAACACTACTAGGGGACACTATAGTCGGTTGAACTACCAGGAGTGACTTCCCTGCGTGGTAAGATAAGTAAAGAAGGGTAAGAAGTTTAATAAGCAAAAACTATTATTTCCGAGTCAACCAGGTTTATCGCACGCAACCATGGTAAAAATACGTGCGGAAGTACAGGATTAACGAAACTATGATAGAAGAATTAAAGAGAGAGAGAGAGAGGACGAGCGCAGGAATGTAGAAGCGGTCCCCACTCTACTCTGACGAACGGGCATACAGCTTACGAACAAAGAACTTGACTAATGTTACTCTTATGCCTACCCAAATAACGGATCAATTATAGGCATTCATCCGTCACTAGGTTGCATTTAAACGCGTAATTTATACTGGGATGGGCAGTTATCACAGAAGCCTTAAAGAGCTTGATTTTTTAAAAACATAATCCATATATTACATTTTACATATTTTAAATCACCGCTGTAAAGTTATTCGCACTTTCCCAAAGTTTCGTACTTAAAATTTTTTTGTTGGCGAAATAATAACGCCGATGTCCGGCCGCGGTTGAAATTTACATATACCTAACGACTTAACGTTGAAGACGTCTACAGATACTCATAAACTATTTACGCCCCATCCGGACCTCACTCTGGCTTTTACTTCGCGTTATGAAAATATGTAATGAAAAGTCTACAAGACGACAGTGTTTGCCTTAGAAAAACATTTACTTTAATTTTATAATCTTGCACTACCTGCTACTGGAGATTTATAAAACATATTTTTATAACCATGGAAACTCAAAGTAAAATTGAGAACTGTACTCGAAAAAGATAGTGACTCGAGTTCTGCATCTACTTAGCGCTAATATATGCGTTCTCATAAAAAATAATAATGGACGTGTTTTTGGGGAGATCCACTGTTAGCTCTAAAGGAATGGAAACGAATATTCCCAGGCACGTGATGAAGTAATTTAAAGACGTTCAGAGATAGTATTTTTTAAATTTTTTTAATGTTTAGAATATACTTTACGGATACGCGGCACTATACTGAAGAAGAATTTAAGTTGCTGTTTTAGCATACTTATAATTATTTCACCCTTAAATCTTGTGCCAAAATTTTTTTTAAATGTTATTCTAACACACAGTTAGTTTTCAGTGAAAGTGTTTGTGTAAGTAATACGAACGCCACAAGCGAATTTCTTTGAATTTATTTGCTTGCGTGCGATTAGGTTTTAAGTGCTAGATACTTATACGTTACTTAAATAACTACTTTTAATTCCTAATCTTCAAAGGCGTATCTCTTCCTTAATAATCTCGTTAGGTCATGGGCCGTTTTGTTTTCAACCCCATTTTCCAAAACTATTAATATCTCAAAGCTTGTAGGCTACATGGAGTTCTGGAGGTTGCTGTATATTTTTACGGACATTTTATTCGTACCAGCAACCCACCTTAGTTTTACCCCTTTCATACTAATCTTGAAAGGTTTTGGGTAAACTTATTGAACGTAAACTGAATAACGCCGGTAAACTGTGACTACAAATTCTTTACGAAAAAATAGTAAATAGAGAACACACATTCGACCTAAGTTATTAATAAAGTCCTAAAGGCAGTATATGCCCTTGGAGGTGGAACTTCAACACGAGTTTACTGTATAATTACAAAAAAATTTAGGGTGAAAAATTGCATTTTTGTACAGGGCGAGTATAAAAGAATACCCCAACTTTGAAGGTCTATAATATCAAAACCAAACAACCTACAACCTTGATTGACCAATTAAATGAACCGTGGAACCATGAAGTTTGTTTACCATACATTCATAAATGTTCAATGAAACCACCATAAGCGGCCCGAACGACATCTACGCGATAATCGAACTCATTCCACGCTCTTGTCAGCATGTCTGGTGTTACGGTTTGGATGGCGTTCGTAACTCTCGTGTTGAGGTGGTGAGGGGGAAGCGAGCTCGCATTCGACACGTCAATANAAATTTAGGGTGAAAAATTGCATTTTTGTACAGGGCGAGTATAAAAGAATACCCCAACTTTCAAGGTCTATAATATCAAAACCAAACAACCTACAACCTTGATTGACCAATTAAATGAACCGTGGAACCATGAAGTTTGTTTACCATACATTCATAAATGTTCAATGAAACCACCATAAGCGGCCCGAACGACATCTACGCCATAATCAAACTCATTCCACGCTCTTGTCAGCATGTCTGGTGTTACGGTTTGGATGGCGTTCGTAACTCTCGTGTTGAGGTGGTGAGGGGGAAGCGAGCTCGCATTCGACACGTCAATATGAAGGGGACGGTCTGATGTTTCCTTTATGTGCCCAGAACGAGGTATATGATGTCTTCATGTCTAAGCTGGTTTTTAGCGATGAAGCGACGTTCCATACAAATGGTAAGGTGAGCCGGCACAACGTGCGGATATGGGGCCAGGAGCCTCCACATGAAACCACCGAACACGAGCACGCTTCCCCCAAAGTGAACGTGTTTTGGGCTGTATCCAAATACACTGTTTTCGGCCCTTTCTTTTTTCACGAGCTCACTGTTACTGGAATCCCTTATTTGGACATGCTTACAGAGTGGTTGTTTTCTCAGTTAGAAGAGGCGGTGGGGGACTTCATTTTACAGCAGGATGGTGCGCCACCCCATTGGCACCTAGCTGTTCGCGGATACCTGAACGAGACGTTGCCGCAACGCTGGATTGGTCGAGGATCAGCTGGTGACCAGGCTCTTCATCACTGGCCCCCAAGAAGCCCGGATCTTACCCCATGCGATTTTTTTCCACGGGGGTACATAAAGGATCAAGTGTTTCGTCCACCATTGCCGGCTAACATTGACGATCTCAAAATTATAATTACGGACGCCATACAAACCGTAACATCAGACATGCTGACAAGAGTGTGGAACGAGTTTGATTATCGCGTAGATGTCGTTCGGACCGCACGTGGTGATAATATTGAACATTTATGAATGCATGGTAAACAAATTTCACGGTTCCACAGTTCATTTGATTGATAAATAATGATAAATAAAGGTTGTAGGTTGTTTGGTTTTGATATTATAGGCCTTAAAAGTTGGGGTTTTCTATTATACTCATCCCATATATCGTGTAACTGAACAAAGGCCGGCAATCACTCCTAAACCTGTCGCTGGAAATAAATCGTGGGTTGTATTACCATCCTAATGTTGCATTAAATGCCGTAAAGCAGATGACGAATTGTTGATCAACAACTAAGACTTAAACACAAAGGGCGTCTTGTATCATGATCCTTAAACTCACTTTTTTTTTTTTTCCGAATACGTGCGTAAAGACTAGCACCTAACAGCTTAACGCCTGGTACATAGGCAACACTCATCACACTCGAGGTGGCAGGGTGTAATTACACTATGGGATATATAAAACGCGGCTACTAAGAAAAGGTGTACTGCAATTGCAGGATGATGAGAAAGAAGCTATAGGCGACAGATGGTTACAGATATACGCGTATTTCATGGACCAAAAATACTTGTTCGCCACACACTAGGCACGCTACCTTAGAGTAAATATAGGGAAGCGTACACTATAAGAAGGCGCACATAACTTTGTATTCAATATACCTGTTAGGTAACTGCAGGAAGTTTGCCTGCACACAACTCTTTTTTTCCACGAGTGTCACGTAATGATTTAAACTTACCTTTGGTCTGCCCGGTGACATGAATTTGCCGCTCGCTGGACATTTGCCGGGCCGGATGGGACGCCAGCGTTTGATTAAATGCCTGATCATATGGAACATGCATCCAGGCACGAGCCGGAGGCGGACTGAATGTCGCTCTAATGCAGCGATACGGCGTTTTCACGGTATCTCCACACTTTCCGAGTAAAACCCGTGAAAAACCCTTCCGCGTGTGACGTGTTGGGTTTTTTCTAAAATATAGGATCTATCACAAGCCATTTAATACTTCCGTTTGGTTGGGTGAAACTTTCGCTTATTTGCACACAAGTTATAATATTTATTCGTACACAATATGTATCTATCAAACGTAGACAGATTGCAAGGGCTGGTAAGAAATAGTTATTATGTAAACATTGTACTTATTCGTAAGTAATTTAAAAAGTAAACATTTCTCACGCTCATATGTTGGCATTTGGGAATGCACTGCTGGGAGCTACTTTCTTCGGCGTGTAGCAATATTTGTTTCTGAATGTCGCTATCTTCACCTCGGCGCTTTCTCCCGCACTTACTTAAGGTTTGTTTGCACGTGTCTGGAAGGATTACGCGGTGCGCAGCCCAAAAGTACGATTTCAGCAGCGCTTCAGAAAAGTTGGAAGTAATCAAGAATAAACTATATTTTAATCACTCCAACGGTAATTTGTACGGAAATGCTGTTGTCATTTTTGCTTGATTTTTTTCCAGCGCGTGGTCAAGGATGCGACCTGGGTAAGCGTCGACTGTCGTGTCTTGTTTGTCTTGGTTTCACGTTGTACGGCTGGGCACGGATTGACTGAAGGCGATGCGATTTCCGGGCTACAGTGGATTCCCAGGCCACCTAACTCCGTATTCGGAGCCTTTTAATTCAGTCCTTGCGTTGGTTGGCCCATTGCACCCGGTTTAATCCCGTGGACTCAAGGAAACAAAATTCAGGCCTACGGGCACACACGCGGAATGTGAAGATGGGAGAGATTTTGTCGCAGGCTTATTAGCGTTGGGTGTTTGTTATCAGAATGACAGACTAATATTTATGACGCAGCAGCCGATATACTTCAGATAAATGGCTAGAAAAATACATTCGATGAACAGCGGCGAAGGACTACACGCGCAGGAAACATCGGCTTGAAGCGCGTTCCAGTTGTGGTTTCCTGTTCATCGGAGTACGTAGTTGAATGCTTGCGTTGGTACAACTGCCAGGGTGACATTTAGTGCACACAGGAACTCGAGTCTAGGACTCTTGTGGTATTACTTCAGAGTTTGCTGTTTGTATTTGTGCGCAAGATATTTCACTCTTCAAGACATGCGCTCTGCCAGCCACTTGAGAAGGCGTGACGTATGATGCAGTTCAGATTAATTAAACTGCCACACCGTGTATTTGGAACAGTATAACTTATCCATTGTGCGCAATCGTAGTGGATGCCAAGTTATTTTATTATTTAAATAAATAGAATTTCTCTTCGACAGGGTTTATTTCTTTTGAAAAATGTCATCTGCGATAAATATGCTCGGAAACGTACGACGTCAGATGAAATACTTCGAAGAAAAGCCTCGTTAGATTATTGGGCTTTTCGTCAGACTCGTACTGGATTATTAATTAAAGTCCCTCTAGATCCTCCTATTTTTGTTATTGGTATAGTTTGAGATCCCCTCGGGTGTACTTCAATTTTGCTTTTCATCTCAGCGCTGTGTGGAGCGAGCAGGTCGTAGGAAACATGGACCGCCCCGGAAACAGACACCAGCTGAGATCACCCAGCAGCCATCGCGTGACGCAAGCATGCACAGGCTAGGCTGTTCAAGGTAAACTGAGAACTTTTGAGGTTCTAGCTACTTTTTCCTTTCAGCCAATTTCTTTATCCTCCAACGATTTAAAAAAAAAAATAAACATTCCCATGTAAGTAATAACCACAGTGTATATATTCTACTGCACTCGAAAGTTAACGTCTAAGGCTAAAATAAAACCAATTTATCGACTGTAGTTCCAAATGAGAGGGCTTTCAAAAGTGCTCACTTTACCGTGAATGGCCAGTAATCGATGCAGCACGTGTATCTCGGGTGCTCGCGAGTGAGAACGCCTCGTTTCGAAAGCGACGTCAGGCTCCGCTGCGAGAGAGTGGCGTGTAGGCGAGCGCTGTCCCTAACAAACGTGCCTCGCGTGGCTTACAACGTGAAGCACATCCCTCTCTCCGTCTCTCTCTGTCTCCCCCCCCCCTCCAGGGGCTCATTTCGCCCATCGGCTGCGAACCCACGTCGTCAGTTCTCTCTCTACCTGCGACAAAATATGCCACATGTGACAACCGATGCTTGTTACAAAGGAAAACAAAGATATATATATATATATTATATATATGTATATTATATATATATAACAAGGTAGTTGAAAAAAAACATAGCCTGTTTAAGCGTTTCTTCAGAATAAGTAATGATCTGCGTATCCAACACGCTAAGCATTTTTTTCCCGTAGGGTTTGTACGTAAGAATAAGGATACCTCGATATTTTCCATCTCATCCTACCTTTCCATAATGCTAAACTTTCTTTATACAGAATTTCACTGTATTCGCATCCACGGACAACAAAAAAAAAATGGGCCCTGAATTAAAACGGCGATAAAATTTTTTAGCAACAATGTTACGTCCTGCGAAAGTTTATTTGTACAATCTGACATTAATGTATCGCCGACGGAAAGGCGTAGTGAACTTCTGTAACGGTTTTTTTACCACTCTTTCAGTCGTCCGACCCCATCTCCGTACTTTTAAGCGTTACTTTATGACGGATTCAAACGAATCACAATCGATAGTTAAATAAATTTTTTTTTTCACAATTGTATTATTTTTGCATTGGTTTTTCAAATTATGCTTGTAGTTATTTGTTTAGCTTTCATTGATTTCATCCTTAGTTATGATGCTAAGTTAGCCACCGACTGAAAAATGTGACTTAATATAATATACTCAGGCTTATAGTGTTGCCGCGTTATGCGAGTAAAATGCGAAGTACAGAATTTTACCGTCGAAATTTTCGTCTTAATTTCTATCCAGAACACAAGGCGAGTAAATCGTCGGCACACATTTAGAGACGCTCTGCGGTAAAAGTATTATTTGCGTTTTTAATAAATGCTTTACTAAGATCGGCTATCCACAGAACAGGTTAAAGAAGACGGGAACTCTACGATCACAATAGGCCCGGAACAATTCAGTAGCGACTCGCTGCTCATGTAGTGAGTCGTATGGAAGGGTGGGAGGAGGCTGAGAGCTCACCGATCCAGCCTTCTCGTCTCACGAGGTTGACACCTTTGTAACACGGTCACTGGACATCATCTCTGTTCGTACATGAGACGTCAGGGGTGTGGGTAGTGCTCCGGCCAGACCACACGCTTGGTAAACTGAGTGCTAGGATCTCAGGCCTTGTGGTAGGACACGCTCGGTGAGATCTGGTATATCATATCGGGACTACGCTCGGTGCGGCCTGGTGAACAGGTCGGAGCTACGGATTTGGTCAATTTCGGTGAGCGCTGGTCATGTCTGCGTTGAGAGGGCGTGATCCCTCTTCCCCGCCTACTGGGAGGCCGGGGTGTAGTAAGGCCTCCCGGCTAAGAGCGCCCCGTTAACAAATAAGAGCACGGCTTCGGTTGTGTTATATATATATATATATATGTTCGTACATGCAACTGTTTGTTTGTTTATAACTCCACGGGGTGAAACGGCTCGGCTTACACGAGCGAAGCTGCGAATTTCGGTTCTTTCCGATGGACCTTGCACCATTTTAATGGGGGAAAAAAATCAATGAAAACTAAGAAAAAAATTTTAACACTCAGGTGTAAATTAAAGAAAGTTTTAGGATCGACCCAGGAGTTGGCGCATTCTTGAGGCAAAGGAAGATTTAAGGGGCGTGTGCCACAATGAATTCGGAAAGGTGGGGCTTGTTAACTAAACATGGTGATTTTCGTCTCCTGAGAATTTGTGCAATATCGGCTCCAGAAGTGTCAGTATAACTGTCACATTAACATTTATTTTATTATTATTAGTTAACAAAATTATTAGTTATTAAAAGTTAGAACCAGGACGTTAACAGACAATTTAAAATTTATGAATTCATTATTTAATAAAATTCTGGTTAATGTTCGAGCTCCGGTAGGATTCGGCAGAGAAAACTGACACTCTGTACAAATCACAAATTTCAGATTCCCCCACCAATCCCGTAGGCTAAATACTTTAACTTCTCCTTCCCTTCCTGCACGCATACGGTTATCCTTGTTCTTCTTATTCCTTCTCCATTTGCTTCATTCTCTGCTCGTTCGTACTTCCATTTTCCAGACGGGGTGCGTCGGGAAATACCATCAACAAGTCGACAGTTGGGATCAAAAACCAACATTTATTACGAGAACGCATGGACGCCGATGTGTTGATTAAGCGAGAGAGACCGGAAGAAGAATGGGAAGGTGTAAATATGTTTATCGACGAAACGTCGTATGAACGGATTTAGAGTACGTTTTTGGAGGAAAAATCTTCTGAGCTACCCGATGATGCTTCCCTCGCAACGTAATATTCGTCAGTCCGTAGATCTTGAAACATGACGTCCAGGTATAAACAACACGAGTTTTGTGTTATGGAGCCCCATCGCCGGCATAAATTTTTCCCACAGAGAGGGAGTAAATATTTACGGTTCTAATAATTTCACAGTTTCTCTTGACCGAAGCTTAAAGCGATTAGGCCCTTGTCGCTGTTGATTTTACCTACGGCGGAAGAATACATGATGTGCATACGTCGATCATANAAAAAAACTCTAACGTCAGCTCTTCAACAAAAGCCGCAGAAATGGTTCTCACACCACGTGATACTCGCATGCTAGCACACAACTTTAGCCAACGCACAATCGCAAACTTCCGTGCTTGCACACTTGCGCACCAGACGAAATTGCGCACTTAAAAATGTTAACTCCACAACTGGTAACACCCATCAGGATTTGGAGGAATGGACATCAGGATTTGGAGGAATGGAAATAATAAATAAACCTGTGTTAGGAAATACACGCGTTCACCATCAGAGTGTTACAAAAAAAACGTCGCAAGCACCTGCAAGTAGGGTCCACGGTGGTGTAGTGGTCAGACTACTCACCTCCTACCTAGGCGAACCGAGTTCGATTTCCGGCGGGGTTTGTCCCCCCCCCCCGAATTTTCACGTGTGGGAATCGTGCCGGACGATGCCGCTGGTCGGCGGGTTATCTCGGGGATCTCCGGTTTCCCCCCGCCCTTGCATTCCCACCCTTGCTGACTGGAATACAGACACTGTGGAGCTCGGGAATTTCCGTTGTTTGCATCATACAACAAACGTTCTGGTGAACGTTCCGCTCACATGTAGCACTCAATTACAACTGGCTGCACATGGCGTTCACTCTATGGCAGAAAGTGGCTTAATTGCCTGCGATCTAAACATTTCGGCAACAGTACCTTTTCTGCAGTGCTGTTTACCAACAGTACGAATTTTCACTACTGCACTGGCGCAGTGTATATAACGCTCGATTCCCACCAAGGCGAACCGGGTTGGATTCCCGGCGGGACCCTTCCCATATTTTCGCACGTGGGAATCGTGCCTGAAGATGTCGCTGGTTAGTGGGTTTTCTCGGGGATCTCCCATTTCTCCCGCCCTTGCATTCCAGCGCTACTCCATGCTCACCTCGTTTCACTCCTATCGACTCTCGTACATTGCCAAGTACACGAATTTCACCAGTAGTACCAACAAGTTTTCTGAACAACCATATTTNGTACATTGCCAAGTACACGAATTTCACCAGTAGTACCAACAAGTTTTCTGAACAACCATATTTCATCACCCAGTTCCAACTTAACTTTTTTTACGAGAATACGTCACAGGAGCTTTAGCTACAGACGCAACCGCAGTTTGATTTAAAACAGTTTCGTGTGCAGCAGAAGCCTTCTAACTAGAGACCTGAAGAATTCGCGGATTCATTTTTGGGGCAAGCTAGAATTCAAAACACACGCGTTTATATAACTTTAGCCATTGNCCTGAAGAATTCGCGGATTCATTTTTGGGGCAAGCTAGAATTCAAAACACACGCGTTTATATAACTTTAGCCATTGGCCCATGTGGTATTTGAAACTTCCTGGAGAACGCTGGTCCAATCGTCGCCTTCCACAGCAGGCAACCAATGTGCAGTTGATGTCGGCATATTTGTACATAAGACTGTAGAGTCAAACCTGCAGGTCATTGAACTCACGAATTTTCCCGGTCTCTACTTCAAACATATAATATCTCGTACATTCATTTGGTTAAGGAAATTAACAGCAACACAAGGACTATTATTAGCTGTTATGAAGAAAAAAAACACATTTCCAAAAGAAGACCTCGCTGATAAGAGCCGCCCAAACCTATCCCTACCTCACCCACTCGGCCCTCCAGTCTCAACCAGACTGTGGAGGTCAAAAGCGCACTAACCCTTCGTGGATCGCGGGTTGCCAGTTCGATTCCTTCCCCGTGTCTCTAACATTAAGTGTAAACTGTAGAATAATGATTAGAAAGGCTGGGTAAATGATGGTTTCAGTATTCAGCACACTTCAGTATAAATAAAACACGTATTTTACAAATGCACCACTATCAAAATAAACAGATAGAAAGCAAATGCTGCACCAGCTAAACACTCTCTCGCCTTGTTGTTCTACGTCCCGGGCTATTTCCTCCTGCACAAACACAGTATACACGATCGTAATTTTACCTCCAAGCGCATCACTCAATTTTAGACCTCGTCGTGTGTTGTAGCCCAGGTTAATTCACCCAGAAGATCATCGTTACATTTATCATTTGTTTCTCATTGACATTTCTCAGTGAGAATGGCAACTCGAGGGCGTAAGTTTTGATTCCTGTCAGTACAGTGTACTCCATGGCTACACAATTAAATACATTTNGAATGGCAACTCGAGGGCGTAAGTTTTGATTCCTGTCAGTACAGTGTACTCCATGGCTACACAATTAAATACATTTAAAAAAAAATACAAATTGACTTCTTGGATTATAATACTATATTTATAACATCACAATAAATTTGAAGCAAATTATAAAAATAACTTTGCTGGAAATATATAATGTATTTTAACAATCAAGTGATGTAGACTTCATGTTTGTTTTATACGCGGAAATACGTATTTTTTTTGTATATTACAATGTTTTGGAAACATAAGGCATTTCGTTTGTAAGGTTAAAATAGTATATAATGTTTGGCTACTAGGTTACAAAAACTGTTTGTAAAAGGCACACAATTTTTTTTACCTGTGTATTACACTGTAATAATACACATTTATTTGAAAACAAAATATTCGTGTTAGGTAATGGCATACTTAATTCGATCGTTTTAATTACATTATTTTCTTTTTCAGACTTTTTAACTGAAAATTATAATTTCTACAAAAACTTTTGTTAGACGACAATATTTGTATGATTCACATATATACGGCAACGTTACTTATTCCATATAATTAATATGTACTGTAGTTATTAAGTCTTCTTTTTCTTGACATTATACTATGTATCTCTGAGTACGTTTCGTTGCTGGCCGAGAATGTTGTTCAGTTTTCAGAAACACACATTTTGGTCGACTCATTTTTAGTTACATCCAAAAATTGTTTTGACCACGATATTCTGGTTCAAACTACTTGTATACCACTGACGCGTGTGTCTAATGTAAATGTAAGTTTAATTAAATTTAGCACGTAAGTCTTACATACAGTATACATTTCACACAGCATAAAAGCAGGGGTATCGTATGCCTACCAAAATCCAAGATTGTCTATTTACATGTAAACATGTTGGCTAGTTAATTAATGTAGTGTATTAATTTCTGTCAGGGGAATGATAATTTGAGGAACGAAATGAGCTGTAACAGGTGGTGGGAGTGTAGCTTTTCTCTCACAGGTATGAAAATAAATTTGAGGCTCTAGAAGATTTCCTCTTTGAAGAATTGCCGGAGTCACACAAATTCGACACCCATTTGTTGTAAAAAAAACAACCAACATCAAAATAACCAGTAGATAAATACTATCTTTGATCAGATCAGGGAAGCCGGACATTTTTAATAACCGTGAAAAAAATCCGGCCGGGTGGAAAATAATGCTAGAAGGCTGTTCACGGTAAGATCTACTTGCATGCACATTGTGTATTGTAAAATCATCATTGTCATATGCTTGCTCTTCTTATTCACGCGTGAAATTTCTAGAAAATAAAATATTCTACAGTTTCACTAATTTTTAGACGTATACGAGTAAAAAAAAAAACAACGCAAAAATAATCTCGTTATTAACACATGTTTGTTTACCAAACGCTNTTTCTGTCAGGGGAATGATAATTTGAGGAACGAAATGAGCTGTAACAGGTGGTGGGAGTGTAGCTTTTCTCTCACAGGTATGAAAATAAATTTGAGGCTCTAGAAGATTTCCTCTTTGAGGAATTGCCGGAGTCACACAAATTCGACACCCATTTGTTGTAAAAAAAAACAACCAACATCAAAATAACCAGTAGATAAATACTATCTTTGATCAGATCAGAGAAGCCGGACACTTTTAATAACCGTGAAAAAAATCCGGCCGGGTGGAAAATAATGCTAGAAGGCTGTTCACGGTAAGATCTACTTGCATGCACATTGTGTATTGTAAAATCATCATTGTCATAGGCTTGCTCTTCTTATTCACGCGTGAAATTACTAGAAAAGAAAATATTCTACAGTTTCACTAATTTTTAGACTTATACGAGTTAAAAAATAAAACTACGCAAAAATAATTTCGTTATTAACACATGTTTGTTTACCGAACGCCTTTAACTCAACGGAAAGACGTGGAACTACTTTCCCTTCGTCGCTACCAATTTCATCGGACGCATGCCGGCCAGCGTGTTGGCTAAACTGTATGCAGGCAGAGGCAGTGACATTTCTCGAAGGTTGGTAACGAAAGTGCTAGGTTAACGGCGAGCAGCCTGCACACGTAGCGCATGTCTTCCTTTTGCCGGACGTGTGGCAACACTGCCTGCCGCACGCCTTCGTGATCACACTCGCGAGCTCACGCGCCTTCACACCAAGGAATTACATTTCAACACAGCGGAAGAATTATCTTATTTTCATATTCATCTTCTGAAAGGAAGTACACTGTTAAAAAGAAAAAAACATATTTCCCTAATTTTACGCAAAAGTGCTGGTAAATTTTTTTTTCTAGAACTCTCCCTAAAATTACTGACAAGTTTCTTTTTCAAAAAAGGACTTTCCGTATATTTCACAGAACTCTCCATGTATTCACGTAACCTCTCCGTAATCTGATAATTAGTTTTTCCATACTTTCAGCTTAAAAAAAGAGATTACGAAAATAATCCTCAGTATTTGTTATGCAGGTTGTTATGAACCTTGGTGGCTCATAACACTCTTAGGAAAGGTTAAGTTTAAGGAAAACAGGACAAGCTCAGATAATTAAAAGGATTGTTTGAAATTATTAATAAAAACTTTACTTGCTCTAAAGTTGGAAGAGTATACAGTGATATTTAATTAAAGTTAAGTCCAACGGAAGTGAAAGGGANCTTAGGAAAGGTTAAGTTTAAGGAAAACAGGACAAGCTCAGATAATTAAAAGGATTGTTTGAAATGATTAATAAAGACTTTACTTGCTCTAAAGTTGGAAGAGTATACAGTGATATTTAATTAAAGTTAAGTCCAACGGAAGTGAAAGGGANTCCGTATATTTCACAGAACTCTCCATGTATTCACGTAACCTCTCCGTAATCTGATAATTAGTTTTTCCATACTTTCGGCTTAAAAAAAGAGATTACGAAAATAATCCTCAGTATTTGTTATGCAGGTTGTTACGAGTCTTGGTGGCTCATAACACTCTTAGGAAAGGTTAAGTTTAAGGAAAACAGGACAAGCTCAGATAATTAAAAGGATTGTTTGAAATGATTAATAAAGACTTTACTTGCTCTAAAGTTGGAAGAGTATACAGTGATATTTAATTAAAGTTAAGTCCAACGGAAGTGAAAGGGAAGGACTTAAGGAAGGTTGTGAGTAAGAAGGAGAATCACTTAGAGTGGAAAGGAACTTACCCCAGCCTCGCACCCGGACCCTCTGGCGGAAGCAGCCCAAGGAACAGCCGCTGTCTGGTCTGATGTTCGTAGTAGACGACGCCGGCCCTGGTCGTTGACGTCTATTTCACACTTCTCGCCCCACCACGTGACCGTTGACGAACTTTGATCCGATTGGTTCCCTTATTGCTTTGGAGGCGGGCTGTTTCGGTTTTTGTGTTGCTACCCTGAAATGCTCTTGGATCAGCATCTTCGCTGTTGCCGGGCGTCTTGTGTGCATGCCCTGTCGACTTGCTGCAATAATTCTTAATCTGATGTTTTGATACTCAAGCAGTTTTGTGTCTGCAATCGTCCTGGCTTGGAGTTAGTGAACTCTGTGGCGCCTTTTCTTCGGTTTTGCTTGGTTAGGAAGTTTGAACGGAACCAATCATAACAGGGTGTTTCACTGTACATAATAACGGAATAAAGAAGCGTGATTTGAACACGAACCATAATATTTGCAGTCTGTTCTCGTACGACAACTATATCTTCAGTAAATTTTTCAGCTAAGCCATCTGCCACCTAAAGGAACCGCAGGTTTTGCGTGCAAGTTAACTGACAATCGAAAGTTCGTTCATTACGACCGTCATTCGTTTTACATTGCGCGCATGACAGCATCAGAGCAGCATGCGGATCTCTCATCAGCTCTGAGATCCGCAGAGCATCCGAGAATGTAAGACGGAGAGCAGAGTCGTGTCTGATACAGNCGGATCTCTCATCAGCTCTGAGATCCGCAGAGCATCCGAGAATGTAAGACGGAGAGCAGAGTCGTGTCTGATACAGGATGGTCGACATTTAGAACACACATGAAGAGTGATGTGTGCGAATGAGTGTTCCCAGTTCACGGTAGTTCTCTCACACCATACCTGTATTTACAGCACACCCAACGTCCTTTTGTATGAACGTGCACTAGGCATGCACGCCAGAAAAAAAAAACCACATGTTTCGTGGATTTACTTTTGATTGTAGCAAGTAAACGACGCTTGCGATCAATTTTCATTGTTCGTAAACTATGCACGTCAGAAGAAAAGTGTCTCAGTAAATATTGTTTTCTTTCAGACGATACCTTACACGACCCACTTTCCCATTTGTAATTTAAAATCCCCCCCCCACCAATACCGCTGCCACCGGTATGTTAGGGGGAATGGGATTACTACCAATCGATGCTTCATATATGGTATAGTTATCACACTTTTGTCGCGAACCGTTGGTGTCGTGTTGTTTCAGAGAAAAAGGGGTGATACGGGTGCTATGAATAATCCTATATATATATAATGCATATTATATATATATAATATGCATTATATACAGGCACATATGTACAGGTACATTTTTTCTAGCTTTTAGGAACGTAATTAAAACAAACATTAAATTCATAAAATATTTTAGTTTGTCAGTTTAGTGATACTGATAAAATGCATTCATAAAAACTTTAATTCGATGAGTACACAACGCCATAGCTTCAGTAGAATACATTTCTAATTTAAAAAGTTCTCCATCACGTAATTTATATTAATTAACGAAGGAAAACTTCAAACTTGGTAGAGAGTACGTAACTAGTAATTGACACCAGCAAACTAAACTTGGGTCGTTTCATCTGCAGCCAGTTAGTGGCGCCAACTTGAGAAAGACAAATCCGTTCACACTGGTGACTGCGTCACCGTATTTCGGTGTTTCAGTATCGTCGAGAGCCATAAAACTCGTGAGTTCACATGGTATATGGTCTTCAAGCACTTCTATTTTATTTTTACGTTTGTGATTAAACTAGTGATTTTTTGAAACTTCCTGGAGGAATCTGTGCAAGTAGAAATATATTATAACGGAATAAACGAATATGGAACAGCATACTTCACAGTCCAAAAAAAAATGATCTCATTGGCAGAAGCCAAGACATATTGATAGGGCTTAGAGGATGTAAAAAACTTCATGAACACCTAAAATGTCAAAGACTCTAAATATCATGAAGCGTCATAGAGATGAACTTCTTTAAATAACAGTTGCCTGAATTTGAAATATATATGTATACAGGTTGTAGGATGTTTCGTTTTGATATTACAGACCTTCAAAGTTGGTGTAATCTTTTATACTCATCCTGTAAATTAATCAAATATTAAAAATAATTATACATGTAAGAGGATCGGGGTTCGATGGCAGGTGGATCGACTAAGCTCCCGACTCGACCGTCCCTCGCCCGGTCTGCCGGTGTCCATCTCGTCAGCCATGTTAGATGTCGATGATATTGACCTAGACCCATGACCTTGACCCCATTCCTACTGACCTTAAAAATATTTCCAAAAAATTAAAACAAATTTCCAAAAAAACACTTGACCCTTGACTCAAGACTCTAGACTCTAGACTCAAAAACCCTTCACTTAAGACTCAAGAACAAGACTCAAAACCCTTGACTCAAGACTCAAAAACACTTCACTTAAGACTCTAGACCAAGACTCAAAACCCTTGACTCAAGACTCAAGACCATTGACTCAAGACTCAACATTTAATACTCAAGACTCAATAATCGAGATAAAAGACTCGAGACACAAGACCCTTGACTGAAAACCCTTGACTCAAGACTCAAGACCCTTAACCCAAAACACCTGATTCATGACCTTTGACCCCATGTACGTGTCTTTAACCTTTCAGCCATCTTGTTTCTAGAATTGTCCACTTCATGCTCTGTCATTCCATCTTGTCTCTATTTCTTCTATCATCTCCCACCTCTTTTCTCTCGTACACCTTCTTCGTCCGCCATATTGGATGCCGTCTGCTGTAGTTCCCTCACCGTCTGCTAGTAGCACTGGTGTCGGCCATGTTGTTGTTTATTGCTACTAGAGTGCGCAGGTGAAGTCTATCGCTCTACATTCCATTGTGCATGTTTATTTATGAATTTAATGATTAAGTGTAATTTGCAGTTTACGAGAAGGTGTAAATAGGGTATGTAATTATTCAAACAATTAGAAAATTTTGAATTCTTCCGATTTTATACATTTAATTTTAAAGAGAAATTAAATTTACAGTAGCCCAGACCCCAATCACACCTTCAAATTTGTATATAAAATCGAATTTAATTTTAAAATATTTTTATTATAATTCGACTGTGCATTCCGGTTTTGCATGGTTTTTACAGTTTCATGAAAAAAGGAGGTAACCGTACCATGCTTTTTATGCCATTCCACTTGCCTTCAAACTTACAGTGTACATGATTTAACCGTGCGCATGACTCCACGACTTGGGACGGGCAGTGTTAGCTGGCACGCACCTGCATGGTGCCAAGTAAACTGTGTTAGCTCATGTGCTTTCAAGTCGTTCTCTCACATCGACACCTGCATGGTGTCTGGTAATAGTGAAGTGTCTGCATGTTGGACTTTGCTTCCTTGTCTTGTAACACGAACTCCACGCCGCACTCGGCAGCTAACTACAGCACGCTGTCCATCCAGCATGCACTGTGGATTGCTGTGTAGATTTCGGTGTCTTTTGGTGTGTGGGTTGATTGTGGTACTGATTGTGGTGAGTGTGGTGCTGATTGCGGTGTGTGTGGTGCTGATTGTGGTGTGTGTGGTGCTGATTGTGGTGTGTTTGACGCTGATTGTGGTGCATGCGGTGCTAATTGTGGTGAATATGGTACTGATTGCGATGCATGTGGTGCTGATTGTGGTGTGTGGCGCTGATTATGGTGCATATGGTGCTGAATTTGGTGCTGATTGTAGTGTATGTGATGCTGATTGTGGTACATGTGGTTCTGATTGTGGTGCATGTGGTTCTGATTGTGGTGCCTGTGGTGTTGATTGTGGTGCCTGTGGTGTTGATTGTGGTGCCTGTGGTGTTGATTGTGGTGCCTGTGGTGTTGATTGTGGTGCCTGTGGTGCTGATTGTGGTGCCCATGGTGCACATTGTGGGATGTGGTGCAGATTGTGGTGTGTGGTGCAGACTGTGGCGTGTGGTGCAGATTGTGGTGTGTGGTTCAGATTGTGGTGCATGTGGTGCAGTTGTGGTGCGTGTGGTACTGATTGTGGTGTAAGGTGCTAATTGTGGTGTAAGGTGCTAATTGTGGTGTAAGGTGCTAATTGTGGTGTAAGGTGCTAATTGTGGTGTAAGGTGCTAATTGTGGTGCTGATTGTGGTGATAATTGTGGTGCGTGTTGTGCTGATTGTGGCGTGTGTGGGTCGCAAGTTAAAATGAATTCCCCCTATTTTACAATAAAATTATTTAGTCCTACTTCCAAAGCTGCAAGGTAGATATTATTTTTATTAGTCTCGCTTTAAAAATATATATATCCAGGACCCTCACTATATTTAATCACTTCCTGGGTAAACTGTATTTGCACTTAGCACTAGAAGTGCCTAGAACTACAGCAGGCCCCCACCACGCGTCGCCATTGGTCGATGCACAACTTGGACTTTGTACTGAACAATGCAGCACCACGTCAGGTCCCCACCACGCTTCCCAACTGGTTGTTGCGCGACTTGAACTTTGTACAGATGGTCTGCGTAGGGATACAAGGAAAATAGTTCCAAAAATCTGAAATAAGCTAGAAAAGCACCTGCTTCGTTCNTCGCCATTGGTCGATGCACAACTTGGACTTTGTACTGAACAATGCAGCACCACGTCAGGTCCCCACCACGCTTCCCAACTGGTTGTTGCGCGACTTGAACTTTGTACAGATGGTCTGCGTAGGGATACAAGGAAAATAGTTCCAAAAATCTGAAATAAGCTAGAAAAGCACCTGCTTCGTTCAATTCTGCCTTGTTAATTTGATTTGTATAGCTCCAAACGTTTCTCCTCTACTGTCATATTGAGTCCATCAACAAGCTCATTCGGGTCATCGAGAAAATCGCCACCATTCTTCAGCACTACCGCTGTCTTCATATTCATTTTCATCAATGCTGTCTTCATGATCGCCTTAACCTCCTGTTTCACACTTTATAGTAAATTTACTTTTCCTTGCAGCAGGAATTGTGAGGTCATCAGTATTTAGAGCCGATGGCTGTTTATTATGAAGTTCATATATTTCACACGAAAGTCTTGCAAGTGTATATTTCGCGCGAACAACTCTACTGCATGACAAAGGTCTCTACCCCGTCTTTAGCATTAACTATCTCATCATAATCGCCTGTTGACTCAGTACCCATCGATGCAGCAAGAGGTATTGACGGCATCACTTGCTGTCTTTCAAAAGACGAACCCTTGCAGTTCTTGGTGTAGTTCTTCAAAGTATCACTTGTATAAACTACACTGGAGAGCAAAAAAAAAAAAAAAAAAAAACTGGTATGAGCGTGCGTATGCAAATAACAGAGGTATGGAATCAATCAGAGTAACGCGATGCGGTCAGCAGCGCCTATATAAGACAACAAGCGTCAGGCAAAGTTCCTAGATCGGTTACTGCTGCTACGATGGCAGGTTATCAAGATTTAAGTGAGTTTGAACGAGGTGTTATAGTCGGCGCACGAGAGATGGGACATAGCATCTCCGAGGTAACGATAAAATTTGGATTTTCGCGTACGACCATTTCATGAGTGTACCGTGAATATCGGGAATCCGGTAAAACATCAAATCTTTGACATCGCTGCGGCCGGAAAAAGATCGTGAACGAACGGGACAAACGACGA
>NQII01000387.1:764304-797797 GCA_002778355.1 Clitarchus hookeri | reverse complement strand
TATATATATATGCCAATATATTTTAATTTCTAAATACATTTCAGTGAAATGCGTCTTATAAAACCGAAGGCTTGGTAATTTTTCCTTTGTGTTCTGCTCCTCACTATGTGTTTTTCCGTGATAGTTGTCTTTCTCTCAGCGACGGCGAAGGGCAACTACCAACCAACACAATGAAATGATGCGAGCCTTTCGCGTGGACTGTAATCCATTCACAGTTACTTCCAACTTTTCTGAAGCCCTGCTAAAGTTCTACTTCCAGGATATTGCTCCACCTCATGCCAACAAAGCTTATCCGAGTCTAGAAATTTACACCAAAGGGAAAACGCCCCGCATTCGTGCGCACTCAGTGTAATACTATTTTGCATAAGAACTATTTATTACGAGGCATTACCAACACAACTATTTTCTCACTGTTTTTATTCACATTAATTATAAATAATGTATATTATAATTAAAAGTTTAATATAAGCAAAAGTTCAATTTAAACAAAAATAAGAGACTTTTATTTTAACAGAAGTATAAAACGCATTTGATATACGACATCTTTAGGAAACAACAAAACACGCAATACGCGAGGTGATTTTTCAAAGGTTGGATTCAAATAGCGCGAAGTAAGCGAATAAACTATCCTGTGAAATTTCTACGACAAGAATTGGGAACACCCAAACGTAACGCCTCAGACGACGTCTGTACATACGCCACGGTGCGGGGTTGTAAGTAATATAATGATAGCCAATGGCTGATAACTACTGGGCCCGCCATAGGAATCTAAAATGTGATTGCGTTTTAGGAAACCAAGCAGGGCCGGACTTAGAGACCCAGGGCACTTAGGCAATTACAGAGTCCGGGCCCCCTTCTTGGTAATTTAACAAAATAATATATTTTATTTTATATTTGATTAACGTTTCTTTTTTAATTTAGGAAATAGACTCTATGAACAATATAGAGAGCGAATTAAGTCCCTCCTCTTCTGAGGTAGATCTTAAGTAATTCTTAACTCTCTTTAGCGCTGAGAATGAAGACAGTTTGTCCCCTGGCCAGCCCCCCCCCCTCCCCGAGGCTAGTGCCCTAGGCAGGTGCCTTGTTCGCCTAGGCGGAAGTCAGGCACTGAAACTAAGCGTGGCCTATCAAACGCCACAACAACTAAGGTGGCTGAAGATAATTTTAAAACTAAGCAAATTATATTCTATTATTTCCCAGGTCAGTTGCAAACAAACAACTGGACGAAATAGTGTGTTAAAAATGTTACGCCGTCGCCGTTTGTTCGATATATCTTGATTTACGAGTAACACAGGCGGGCGAAGAAATTATCTTGCAGTGCGGATGAAAACACTCTCTTAGCAGTAAACATGTCCGAGTAGAAGGAAATATTTACAGAATACTTTGAAAGTAATAACACGCCGCGCCATTACAAGGAAATACTTTGTAGAAAGACACTGCATGAAATAAAAAATCATTACGATATCATTGTCGACCAGAAGTTAAGCAGCGATAATCACATAACACATTCACCATTCACTTTAAAATTGCACGGCCCTCGTTATCAATAAATAATCAACAAAAACGCATTTTTTAAAAATAATGCCGGGTTGAACCTGGTCGACCAAATCTGCTTTCGAAAATTTACGTTAGGCAGTGATGTAGTTTACGAAGTTTTACAACAACAGTGACAGCTTAATTGTCCAAAAAACTCTGTCACGTGAAATGCTGTATCTAAATCAAGCACGTTGGCTAAAATTAAG
The DNA here is from genome assembly GCA_002778355.1 of Clitarchus hookeri. NCBI lineage: Eukaryota > Metazoa > Arthropoda > Insecta > Phasmatodea > Phasmatidae > Clitarchus > Clitarchus hookeri. Next base: position 796,055 of record NQII01000387.1, on the reverse strand, counting down.
TTTACTCGAATAGTGCTGAAAGGGGCGCTGAAGCGCCGAACAACTTACTTTCTTATTTTGCGTGCTTTCTGAGTAAAAAGNCTCGAATAGTGCTGAAAGGGGCGCTGAAGCGCCGAACAACTTACTTTCTTATTTTGCGTGCTTTCTGAGTAAAAAGTGAACAAGCAGTTGACTTCTCTGAAGTGCAGACCTACTTGCCGCCACTCATTGATAGCAGCGTCAGTGGCCGGATTGCAGAAGCGAGGGCCTTTCTCTTAATCACTTTACTTCAGCACCGGAGGACTTCAAAAATATCACTACTCTGAAATGTAAATAAGAGAAAGCAAGTCGTACACTTGGTCGTCTACGGAAGTTAACTCAAGCGTGTTTACGCGAAATAAAAATTAATTCAGACGGAAAAACGCAGGGAATAAGAATTTCTCAGAATCCGAAGCTAATTTTGTTACCTCGGCTACTTCAGCTCATATTAAATGCTGCCTCATTAACATTTTATTTATGTAGAAAAGCGTGTAAGTGGTGATGCAAACGCACTCTTTACATCTCAGAAAACCAATTAAGAATTTTTTTTATAACTGTCAGCGAATTACTGGAAGAAACATTTATAAATTGTATGAATGCGTACAATTGATACAAACACTTACTCCGGTTTTTAACGTCACCTCTTGAGTTCATTGAGAATATGGCTAGTACGTGCATAATTAACTGGGGTCACACTAAATATTTAAATATTATTATTGTCAGTTGCGTGTATCTAAGACTTCAAACCAAAATCTCTTGCCGAGAAAGTAGTTATCTTAATAAAATTTCTTTGGAATATGAAGACAGTTATGTAACAGTATTGTATCCATAAATAAAGTATGAATGAATTAACAAATAAGCTCTTTTTCGTGAATATGAATAGTTCAGATAAATACACAAGTGCTAGTCTTACGGTCCTGAAGGGAGCTATAATTACGAATAAAAATGTTATTCCAGACTTTTTTAGGGTTAAAAATTTTAGGATAGAGTTTTTGAAGCATTTGGCTGTATGCTTTGCATGCATTTTAAAATAAGATATGCGCAAATGTTCGTACGGAGCAATCAGTGTGAAAGAGAGTAATATGTTCTAAATAAGTTTACATAATTATACACACAGAAAACATCAGATAGTAAAATTATCTGTAATGAGGCGTATCGCATCACGTGACTACAAGGAGTTCGTTAATTATGTATTTGATGACACAGTAAAAAGTATGAAAAAGAATTATCTTATTTTTGAAGACAACCTGTGAAGTTAACTGTCTTGCTTCGCTAAACTTAACATGGGTCGATAGATCAACTAGTGACATAATTTGTTAGACACGGAAATCTTCTAAAGTGAAAACTGAAGACGTTTAAGGTAATATTTCCCTAATATTTCCTAAAAATTTGCACTGAATTTTCACGATGGAGCGGTTTTTCGTAGCCGTGCCAACAAGAAATATAACAGATTACTTGGGAGTCTACTGATATCGTTAATTCGAAGTTTCTTCACACTTTTTGAATCGAACCTTTTAATAATTACCTCATGCATGACGTGTTTGGTTATTTCCTAAATATGTCGTGTAACAGAAACGTTTTATACTTATGTTAACATAAAAGTATCTTATTGTTTGTCAAATTGAACATTTGTTTACATTTTATCTATAAATTATAATATTTAATCTGTTGTTAATACGAATAAAAGAGCGAGAAAATAGGTGTGTTGGTAATGCCTCATGAGAAATAATTCTCACGCAAAATCTTATTGGAACGAGTGCGCAAGAATGTGAACCAGTGCGCAAGAATGTGAACCAGTGCGCAAGAATGTGAACCAGTGCGCAAGAATGTGAACCAGTGCGCAAGAATGTGAACGAGTGCGCAAGAATGTGAACCAGTGCGCAAGAATGTGAACCAGTGCGCAAGAATGTGAACCAGTGCGCAAGAATGTGAACCAGTGCGCAAGAATGTGAACCAGTGCGTTGTCTCTTTGGTGTAATTTTTTAGACTCGGTCAAACTTTGTTTGCACGAGGCGGAGGAATATCCTGGAAGTAGAACTTTAACAGGGCTTCAGAAAAGATGGGAAGCAACCGTGAATGGACTACACTTAAGTTTCTTGGATATTTCCCACAGAGCAAGATATTTTTAACAACCACCGTGTAGTAAAATAATAAAAACAATAATTGGTGAAATAATACAATCACTATTATTTTTAACATTTTTTTTGTTACCAATTGGAAAAGTTATTGCATTCGTGTGTGTAGTAATTTTTTTTTTTAAATTTTTTTTTTTAACGCACAGTCTTTATGGCAGTGAGCTACAAAGTCCTTTCTTTCTACGGCAGATGGCGTGGATTAGAGCTCATTATTTAACACTGCGGAAGACGCCGCCACAGAGAAAAGCTTTCCCATTCTCGCGGAGCAGTCCAGCGAGATAAGGTAGGAAAAGGAGCGCAGTTTCCATTAAAGAAATGAAACTGCGCCCGGGGGAACGGGAAACCACATTATCTTGGCCGTTGACAGATTCTTTTTACGCCGGCAAAAAAAAAAAAAAAAAAACGGCGTTCTGTCACGGAGGTCCGTGGGGTAATTCTCGAGACAACGCGGCACCACAAATAAACAGATCCTTTAGAAATTTGAATAATTTATAATATAAGAAATGCAAAGACGTAACTGGTCTGTATCGAAAGTGAGGCCATAAGACTTCAGGCCACTTGGCTACAAGCTGTAAGCACTGTGTATGTATGTATGTATGCATGTATGTATGTTGTATGTATGTATGTTGTATGTATGTATGTATGCATGCATGCATATATGTCGTATGTTCATAAATGTGCTTGTGATGGATCGCAAATTTAACTAAAGAAGAGTTAATTTCCATTTATAATAAACATATTCACGTGAATCAGGGTAGTTTTTAAAAGCTAAGGAGAAGGAAAATGGCACTTCGAAGGCCTGGAACTCGAGGCTCGCTTTGTCGGCAGAAGAATGTCTATTCGCAAAATACCTAATATATATATTGCCTTACGGCGGCTTAAATATATTTATTTTGCGTGGTACTCATGATCACCATCTGTCCACCTCCGGAAGTTAGTGCTTATTTAAAAAGTTGGGGCTTCACTCAAACCCCGGGCAGTACCAACTGCTCAAATTCAGAAAAAAAAAACCCATGACTGTAAATATTTGAAAACTGCTCTGTTGAAATCGCTCAAACTTTATCACTTTACACAGTGACCAAATCAATTCCACTGCCAAGAATGGGCGATTTCTACCAAAAGACTAAATCTAAGGTAACTGATGTTTGTCTTTCGTACATTTCCTCAACACAAGATAAAAACAAAAATCATATCATGACTATCACAATGAAGTGATAAAACAAAGATCTGGGCGTTTATTAACATTCGATCTTTCACCAGACACCTTATTTTATAGAAAAAATAATCTTGCGTAATTCCATCATATCCTGTTTGCACAGAAACTGGGCCACACTATTGTACTGCCATTTCAAAGTACGTATTTGTGTAAACGGTGTTTTAACCTTTAGTCCTGGTTACACTGTTTCGACAGCTGGCAGTTCTGGCAGCTAGTATGCGCTACCTATCCTATATTCCCTCTACGTTTCTACCGGCTCCCACGAAATTCCCGATGAATTGCGCCTACTCACCAGCCGGTTGCAGCTGTAGATTCAAGTTGACGTGGACTGATTTTCGTCTTCTGGACTTCTGCGCATGACCATAGCACAAAGATGTCCATAAGAACTTTCAAAATCACGCTTCCAAACGGTGACGTGCCGTTTGTTTACGTTTGTTCTAACGATAAACCCACACTGTAAAAAACNTCAAAATCACGCTTCCAAACGGTGACGTGCCGTTTGTTTACGTTTGTTCTAACGATAAACCCACACTGTAAAAAACTCTTCCTTTGTTACAAAACATGATTTGTTAATGCAAAGAAAAATAAATGTTTTTAAGTATGAACCAACGCAAAGTAGAATTGCCACAAAAATAATTTTTGTTTTTGATCTATATAGGAACGACTACGATAACTTTGCATAGTAGCTACAATGGTTCAGTAGACGCCTGTGTGATAATGTCAGTTACACCGTAAAGAAAATTTGTGCCCTGAAAAACAACCGTAATTACTAAATAAGAGAGACCTAACAAATTTTTTCAAAAATATAATTACTAAAAAAAAAATACTAACACTGCTCCGAGACTCCAACGCGTACTTACCATGTTACCAACCTAACGTATTTCCCATGTTACCAACCTAACGTACTTCCCATGTTACCAGCCTAACGTACTTTCCGTATTACCAACCTAACGTACTTTNAAAAATACTAACACTGCTCCGAGACTCCAACGCGTACTTACCATGTTACCAACCTAACGTATTTCCCATGTTACCAACCTAACGTACTTCCCATGTTACCAACCTAACGTCTTTTTATCATGCGATTACTAGTCTTACTGTGTTCAGTTAACTTTTGATAGGTTATGTTATGCCAGGTGGTGACATGGGTCAGAATACGTCACCTTTTGGAGAGAACTGAGGTTAGTGATTTGGAGAATAAGTGCACTTCACGTCTGTAGGAGCTCTGTACTTGCTCAGATGCAGTTTCGTAACTGCAGAATACACAGAGGTGACAAAAGTCATGGGATAGCAATATGCAAATATACAGATGGCAGTAGTATCGCGTACAAAATGTATAAATGGGCAGTGCATTGGTTGGGCTTTCATTTGTAGTCAAGTGATTCATGTGAAAAGGTTTCTGACGTGATTATGGCCGCACGACGGGAATTAACAGACTTTGAACGCGGAATGGTAGTTGGAGCTAGACGCATGGGACATTCCATTTCGGAAATGGTTAGGGAATTCAACATTCCGAGATCCACAGTGTCAAGAGTGTGCCGAGAATACCTAATTTCAGGCATAACCTCCCACCATGGACAACGCAGTGGCCGACCGCCTGCACTTAATGACCGAGACCAACGACGTGTGCGCAGAATGGTCAGTGTTAACAGACAAGCAACACTGCGTGAAATAACCGCAGGAATCAATGTGGGACGTACGACGGACGTGTCCGTTAGGACAGTGCGGCGAACTTTGGCTGTACTGGGCTATGCCAGCAGAAGACCGACTCGAGTGCCTTTACTAACAGCACGACATCGCCTGCAGCGCCTCTCCTGGGCTCGTGACCATATCGGTTGGACCCTAGACGACTGGAAAACCGTGGCTTGGTCAGATGAGTCCCGATTTCAGTTGGTAAGAGCTGATGGTAGGGTTCGAGTGTGGCGCAGACCCCACGAATCCATGGACCCAAGTTGTCAACAAGGAACTGTGCAAGCTGGTGGTGGCTCCATAATGGTGTGGGCTGTTTTTACATGGAATGGACTGGGTCCTCTGGTCCAACTGAACCGATCATTGACTGGAAAGGGTTATGTTCAGCTACTTGGAGACCACTTGCAGCCATTCATGTACTTCATGTACCCAAACAACGATGGAATTTTACGGATGACAATGCGCCATGTCACTGGGCCACAGCTGTTCGCGATTGGTTTGAAGAACATTCTGGACAATTCCAGCGAATGATTTGGCCACCAAGATCGCCCGACATGACTTCCATCGAACATTTATGGGACATAATCGAGAAGTCAGTTCGTGCACAAACTCCTGTACCGGCAACACTTTCACAATTGTGGACGTCTATAGAGGCAGCATGGCTCAATATTTCTGCCGGGGCCTTCCAACGACTTGTTGAGTCCATGCCACGTCGAGTTGCTGCACTTCGCCAGGCAAAAGGAGGTCCGACACGATATTAGGAGGTATCCCATGACTTTTGACGCCTCAGTGTATATTGGTTTATAGAAGTATGCGCCCAGACAATAGTTGCGTACCGACAACTACAATGCACGACAGAAAAAACTTTGAATATCGCCAAACTGTTACGTTTGGGGCGAAGTAGCTTTTCTTTACTTTAAACAAAAGCAGCTCAAATAATGGTTATTTTTTGACCAAAAATGATAGTAAGATTGCCATAAAACAAAAACGTTCAAAGAAAATATTTAGTAACAGAAAACCTAAGTTCCTCTAATTTTATCTCGAAATTAAAGCAATATTGTGTTACTGTAAACTAAACAGCCTCAAACCAATGGTTTCCTTTATCGTACAGAAACATTTTGAATGATTTTTTTTTAGAGTGCACACTTTTCAAAACATGTAAATAGATACCACAAGGAAAATAATACACAGATACGAAATGGCGTGGTGGTTTCTCTGATGTGGGCGTACTTATTCTGCTGATTGGCTGCGCGAGCGTCTGGGAACGGACCTAGTACCTGATTGGCTACTGCATGCTGCGAAAGGATCCCTATTGGCCGGGTGGCGAGCAGGTTACCGCTGCGTGACTGGCGGACGGCGGTCCAACATTTTGCTGGACAGTGACGTCATTTTGGTGGCGTGTGCGGCTGGAGTTCTCGATACAAGCCACTGTTTCATCTCGCTATTCATCAAGTACTCTTGTGTTAATACTAGGCGTAGCTTGTCAATATCGTATTAGAAATGCAGCTAATACTACGCGTAGCTCGTTCATATCGTATTAGAATTACAGCTGATACTACGCGTAGCTTGTTCATATCGTATTTGAGTTGCAGCTAATACTATGAGTAGCTTGTCCATATCGTATTTGAGTTGCAGCTAATACTATGTGTAGCTTGTTCATATCGTATTAGAATTGCAGCTAATATTACGCATAACTTATTCATATCGTATTAGAATTGCATCTAATACTACGCGTAGCTTGTTCATACATATTTGAGTTGCAGCTAATACTATGTGTAGCTTGTTCATATCGTATTAGAATTGCATCTAATACTATGCGTAGCTTGTTCATACATATTTGAGTTGCAGCTAATACTATGTGTAGCTTGTTCATATCGTATTAGAATTGCAGCTAATATTACGCATAACTTGTTCATATCGTATTAGAATTGCATCTAATACTACGCGTAGCTTGTTCATACATATTTGAGTTGCAGCTAATACTATGTGTAGCTTGTTCATATCGTATTAGAATTGCAGCTAATACTATGCGTAGCTTGTTCATGTCGTATTTGAGTTGCAGCTCGTTCAGCAGAAGTAAAGTATTGATATGTGTCGCAGGTCTTCATAGCTCCCCTTGCCCCATCTTGCTCGCGATAACGGAGGAATGGTCAGGCGTGAGATAATCCGAGAAGCGCGTATCTAGTTTCGAAAGGCGTGCAACCTCACATTGCCGTGATAAGACTTTTGCGGCTCGAACGCTCCTGATCTTTAGCAGATTGAATTTCTGCATTTATCTGAAGAATGTTCTGACGTTTTCGATCTTCCTTGCCTCTATCAACGTGACTCAGGGTGCGGGGAATATTCGAGATCTTGACTGCTGATACTATAAAAGTGCGACGGGCCTCTGAGCTGGGAGTTGAGTGTCTGGAGTTTTCGCGATTGCGCGACCTTGAGCGATAGACGACGAGCGAGAAGAGAAACGAGTGGCGAGAAACGTGGTCGGCGGGAGGAAAATCTGCGACTTTGATCACCGGTCAGTGAAGAGTGCGACTGGCAGGCTGTACTACTGGACTTTATGCGTTATTGAAAGACATTTCAAATGATGGAAACAGACAGACTGAATATGTTTTAATGATGAGTGTGAGTTAATTGACTATAATCAGACAGAATAATCGAGAAGGACTTTAATGAGAATTGAGGTAGACATTAAATACTGTGCTCATTTAGAAATAAAAAAGAGTAAAGGCGGTGATAGATTAATGCTGTAAATAATAGCTATGTGTAAAAATTAAAATCCAATTTACTTCTTTTATTTTTATTAAGACCTCCATCTCTCGCGAACTCGGGCATTCTCCCCCCCCCCAGGCATCTTGTAACAGTATATTTTATTCGCGGTATTTTAACACTTTTTGAATCAAACCTTTCGAAAATCACCCCGTGTATGATGCGTTTGGTTATATCTCAAATGTGACGTATCGCAGTCGTTTTATACTTCTGTTAACAAATTTTTTTTCTTTTCGTTCAAATTAACTATATTTTATTTATAATTTACACTATTTAATTTAAAATGAATGTGAATAAAAACAGGGAGAAAATACGTGTGCCGGTAATGCCTCGCAAGAAATAGTTCTTATGCAAAATATTATTAAACTGAGTGGGCACAAATGCGGTGCGTTGTCCCTTTGGTGTAATTTTCTAGACTTGGTTGAGCTTAGTTTGTATGATGCGGATAAACAGCCTGAGAGTAGAACTAAAGCAGGGCTTCAGGCAATTCGGAAGTAGCCTTGAACGGACTGCATCAACTTAAAGCACCTGTTTATTTAAACACNAAACAGGGAGAAAATACGTGTGCCGGTAATGCCTCGCAAGAAATAGTTCTTATGCAAAATATTATTAAACTGAGTGCGCACAAATGTGTTGCGTTGTCCCTTTGGTGTAATTTTCTAGACTTGGTTGAGCTTAGTTTGTATGATGCGGATAAACAGCCTGAGAGTAGAACTTAAGCAGGGCTTCAGGCAATTCGGAAGTAGCCTTGAACGGACTGCATCAACTTAAAGCACCTGTTTATTTAAACACNAAAGCAGGGCTTCAGGCAATTCGGAAGTAGCCTTGAACGGACTGCATCAACTTAAAGCACCTGTTTATTTAAACACTGTGCTAACCGCATTAAAAGCCTCGTAGTTTTGAAAGTTACAATAGGAAAATATGAGCCGTTTAATGCTGCATCACCAAAATTGTTACTGCGCATCCGTCACATGTACTCAACCCCACGTACCTTCGAAGGTAGCAGCCTACAAATTGAATTTTAAGCGAGTAGAGTTTTCCACTGATTGAATGTAATGTGCTCGTATTGTCCGTGTCTGTAATATGCACGCGATTGCGTGGATCTGATGAGGATCTCATCTCCACTTACCAGACCAAAGGAGGTTACAAATAATTTACTCCGTAACTCGCTCTCCTAAGCTGGCTCATCTTCCTCGTGGTTAACGAAGNACCAAAGGAGGTTACAAATAATTTACTCCGTAACTCGCTCTCCTAAGCTGGCTCATCTTCCTCGTGGTTAACGAAGTAGAGAAGGGTGCAACTATTGCATGCGAGTACCTGGACCCATGACGTAGTGTTAGTTATTCAGGTACATTAACCTCGGCAGTGTTCGGAAGTTTCATGAGAGGGTTTAGGTATCGCGTCGGCATGCGTCGGAGTTCTGAATTACGTTCTTAGATGTNGTGTTCGGAAGTTTCATGAGAGGGTTTAGGTATCGCGTCGGCATGCGTCGGAGTTCTGAATTACGTTCTTAGATGTTGTGATCCGAGGAGTTTCGCAGACAAGGAGTTTGAAGTACATCTAGGCCCGGCTCCTTTCCTAACGATGGCAAGAGAAAACGTTTCTCTGGAACTACTGCAAAATATGGGAATTTTTTTTTCTTTATCCAGCGAAGAAATTCTTAGTAAGTTTTAAATTACCGCGGCACGTGTTGAAATGAATATGCTTTTACGATGTGAAGTTCTTGACTTTGTTGAATGAGTAAAAAAAGCGAAAGACTGCTCTGTAGGAGAGCTAACACTATCAGTTGTGCAGAATAACAGTGTGGTCGCAATGTCGCTAAACATTGCCTAATGTTGAAGGCATCTACATCCAATGTCTCTACTTGCGATGCGATACACAGAATTAGGCCATAAAACGTGTCTGAGTATGCTGAATATGAATGTATCGTTAGGGGATATGAAATCGGAAATGAGAACCACAGTATTGCCTGGGGGTTTCTTAAAAACCTTCCAATACACGTTGAGGAATCCAACACGTATATTTGAGCATGTTCGGGTTCGTAATGTCAGAATATGGCGAAAAAAGAAAATTTAGCTAATATTAAAGGTTTCTGGTGATGTCCGGATCATCAATAAGACGTGCAAGGTACTAACATTTCACCGAATATGACGCGACTGAACTTTCAGTGCTAGAGAATAAGAATGTAGTTGAACTGACTCAAATAAAGATGGTGCTTGGCGGCCGAGTACACCAATCTCACGAGGCGAAGAGGTCGGATAACCGTTGTTTTGCACCCGGCCCCTTACAATTGAGCTCCGATTCGGTGAGAAGTGGTTCGGAACCCACTAGCCAGCAGATTACTTTGTGCCTTTTTTTGTGTAGAACTGTGTGACGTAAAAACCAAATCCCCTGTCTCTCATTATTTGAAGAGGTTTGTCTACATCAGAGTTTGGTCCTTATATTTTATACACAACTGAAGCTTCATTGTCACATTAGATATNTGAAGAGGTTTGTCTACATCAGAGTTTGGTCCTTATATTTTATACACAACTGAAGCTTCATTGTCACATTAGATATGACATATAGCAATCGCATCTGGGACTCTGATATAATCAGCACTTGGTATTTGGCATCAATAAATTATGTGGCAAGATATAAAAGAAAGCACCAGAAATTACGTTGCAAATACTATTAAAACGAAATGGTAAAATTTACTTAAATACAAAATGTGTCCACCGTAATAAGATTCTGGTGATATTTCAATACGGATACTTATCAAATTAAAAATTTTATGTAAGACAAATTTTTGTAAAATAAAAGTTTTTTTTTTATTGGAGAACATAAATGTAATAGACAACGTAGTCACTGTTTGGCAAAATATTTAATATTGCATTATTTTGCAAAAATTAGAAATATGAAGAATTAATAAAGTATTTTCACATGCTGTAGTTCACTATTGAAATTAAGACCGGAAATAGAAAGTGTTAAATTAATATTGATTTTAAGCCCCACATTAATTAGGTCACTACAGACCATATTTGGGGATAGATATTCAAAATAAAACGCCACCACACTCACAGATATTCAAATTCGATCACGGCAAACGTATAACTTGGGAAATATTTGTTAATGAAGGAAATGCTTGGCACAAAATTTGGTTATCATTCATTTATTTATTTAATTTATGTGATACATGTGCCAAATGTTAACATATGCAAGCAGGCACAAATACCTGAAGAGGCTAATGGCTGTGACAATTGCACAAATGAACAATAAGGGCCAGTTGCACAGCAACTATAAAAATATTTGACACATGTCACAGACATTCACACTAAAGACTCTGGGGAAAGACATGTACTGAACAGACGACAAACACCACACGAGTCTTTCAGAAAAAACCAGCACGTACTCCGTATCAGCCCGGTACATTAAACAGTTTTGATTCTAGCCTAATTANCGAGTCTTTCAGAAAAAACCAGCACGTACTCCGTATCAGCCCGGTACATTAAACAGTTTTGATTCTAGCCTAATTACTGGTCCAGGAGTACTGGCACCACGCCATTCAGATTGTTCGTCATATAAGGTTAACATTATCCAGACAAAAATCTAGGTGTTAGTACATTACACATCAGTGAGCTTGACAAACGTGGATATAGACGGAGAAAAATATTTTGTAGAGAGATCACCCTTCTTAATTTCCAACTATCAAAATTAAAAAAATTCATTTGTGAATTATTATTTCTTTCTCGACTTTCGATTTATTTATCGATTAGTCGCCCGAGACCACGAAGTCCGGAGCATACCTCGGTATATATAGGTTCCCGCTTAGGTAACTGCCTTCCTTTTCGTTTTCTCGCCATACAGCACGTAGTCAACTTAATTTACATTCTTTCGGAGTCTTTCATCACCTGGAGATGAAATATCCGCCGTCTTGGGTAAGTTTGTTTGCGGATATGTTTTTTTTTGAGACGTGATCGTATTCTTTTGTGTTTCCGATTCTTTCTAAAGCATTTTTGTTATCATTCTAGCGGTTCCCCGGAATTGCTTAATCTTGCGGCCAACATTTTCATCCTTCTTGCGATGTGAGCCGCACGTGGCGTGGTCGTTGTGACCTTGACTCCACTTATTTCGGCCGGCACCGCAGCAACATCTGAATTTCAGTTTCTGCAATCGAGTAACCTTTCAATTATATTTTGTCTGCTGTTTGTGATTGGGAGTGCTCCGAACTTTCCGTCTGACGCTACGTCAGTTGTTGTTTGTGTAATTTTTTTAACTGATCAACTACGAAATTAGTTTTAGTTTTAAAACTTAAAATATAAGTTAAAAGAACGAATGAAGAAAAAAATAAAATATTTAGTCATGTAAATTTTTAAATGAAGGGATCGCGGGTACCCGACGATATAGTCCTGGACATATAATGAAAAAAAAAAAAAAGAGGTTACAGTTTGTTAAAAACAATTTGTCTAATACTAAAAAATATTTTATATAATAAATAAAACAGGAGTACGCCCATATTTTTCTGTTTTCAGTAGTGAACACTAGTCTACACAGGAATCTAGATCCCACCTTCCATTTATGTGCCATCCTTGTGTCATAACGAGAGTACCTATGGGTACTCAAGTTTGCGACATGAAGGTGATGCATAACGGTACTTTGGCTAGACTTGGAACATAACACATATAAAAATCAAAATGCATCCTACTTCGGAAACTGCGGATTGTTAAATCAACCAACATTTCGTTAAGCGTGGCGCAGAATACCACCTGAAACTTGATCGTAATAGCGAACTTCTTATTGCAGCTGTCACTCTGTGACGTCCATCATGCAAAGCTGTCGTTGAATTATAGCTGCTGCCCTTTTCATGCCAAGTTTGTGTGCTCGTTGAAGTAGTTTAAATTCACGTCTTACTTATTTAAACGTATCAGAAGTGCGCTGTTGCACGATCCAGTTGAGAATACGCTGGGCCGATGGGATAACGAATGTGCCAAAAGGAGGTTACTTTGGAAAACATTGCTGGAAGAAGATGTATTATGGTGGATATACCACATTTCAAGACATGGTGCAATGTTAATATTAGCTGGTATACTGTAAAGCAAGCACTTCGTAACCAACACTTGAAAAAAAAATTTACGCCCTTTAAGTGTACATATTTAGACTGACACCGAAGGTAAACATTTCGTAAAAGTTGGCAGGAAAGTAGAAGAAAGTAGTTCCGTATTTTATTTTGCCATTAAAACTCTAAATACTAAATCTGAAGCAACTGAAAGTCTTTCATTTTGTTTTACACTTACATATTACAATAAGAACTGCAGTAGGCCTAACTTATAATATATATGTTATATTATAACATATTTAAGTTCCTTTAAATTCCAGTGCCATTTTACCTATGCGCATATGCTTGTCAACAGATCCACGGAGATGGCGGAATTATACTTAACTGGCATAAATAAGAACCTAAGCTCGGTTTTTCAAAGTGCTCGGTTAGTTACGAAACAATAGCAACAGTATTACAGGAAATGTATAATAATTTGATTACCGAGAAGAACAAGAATTATATACATTCAGCAGATAACAGATGTTCCACTAAGCTTCTAACGATAGTACGAAAGACTGACATTGGAAAAGAAATAATGGAGAACGTTGACAATTTGCGTGAGGAGGAACTGTTAGATGTAGACGACGACGACGAAAGACCAGCGGGAAATAGTTCATAAAGCATGTTAAATACACGCACGTGCCTCAAACCCACTGCTACGGAGGTTGTCTGTACAAGTTTGGCTTAGCAGACACCGTGCTGGCTGCTGGGCGGTTCTCTGCTTGCGGCTGTCCAATTTGCACCGGATCACGTCTCGCAATCTTCTTACCAGGGCGTCTGTCAATTAGGAATGGATAGCAGGCCCGGACGGGCGAGGACTTATACCTCAGCCGGCCTCTCCAACAACAAGGCACAGAGAGGGCTCTCAGTGGCCGTGCACGACGAGGCTTTGTGCTCGTGAAGGCGCAGTCGGCGATCGTTCGTGCACAACCCAAGTTCATGAGCACCGTTTCTGAGCCACTAAGTCGTAGAATTATCGTCTATTTTAACCTTTCTTTGAACAATCCTGCGACGTAGAACCCAGAGTTCAACAATAGGCAACTTTGAAAGATCAGCGAAGCCACCCGTGAGTATAGATTTATGTGACCACTGAAGGTGCCAGACTTTTTCAGTGACGTGAAACGTGAGCAGAATATATATATATATATNGTACAAGTTTGGCTTAGCAGACACCGTGCTGGCTGCTGGGCGGTTCTCTGCTTGCGGCTGTCCAATTTGCACCGGATCACGTCTCGCAATCTTCTTACCAGGGCGTCTGTCAATTAGGAATGGATAGCAGGCCCGGACGGGCGAGGACTTATACCTCAGCCGGCCTCTCCAACAACAAGGCACAGAGAGGGCTCTCAGTGGCCGTGCACGACGAGGCTTTGTGCTCGTGAAGGCGCAGTCGGCGATCGTTCGTGCACAACCCAAGTTCATGAGCACCGTTTCTGAGCCACTAAGTCGTAGAATTATCGTCTATTTTAACCTTTCTTTGAACAATCCTGCGACGTAGAACCCAGAGTTCAACAATAGGCAACTTTGAAAGATCAGCGAAGCCACCCGTGAGTATAGATTTATGTGACCACTGAAGGTGCCAGACTTTTTCAGTGACGTGAAACGTGAGCAGAATATATATATACACAACGAAAATATTTAATGAAAAAATTTTTCAACTGCAGTTTTGAACAAAACCAAAACTCTCACCCTCTTCTTCCTGTTCCAACCCAAGAGCTAGAAATCACTTTTAGAACTTGCAAGTTCATACGCAAAAGGACGTAACAGATGTACAAAAAACCCTTTTTAACATACGCCGCGGTCAATACAATTGAGGAGAAAATAAAACCATTTGAGATTTTGAAATTACAAAATATATGCAAAGTAGTGTATAAATGGTGCTACTGGCGCAATGTATTTTAAATGAGAGTGTGTGGCTGTGGCTGTTGCTGAGACTCTTCGGCTCGACTCGGAAGTGATCGGCAGGCCTCGGAAGATCTGGGGAACCCTACTTTGGCTCATCTCGGGATTGCTGGGCTACCCAAAGAAGCTCAACGGTTACGCGCACTAACCATTCAAACATATACATATGTTTCTACCAGCCATATTACTTTTATGGGCATAGGGCATGCCAAATTGAATATCTGTATTTATTATTAGTTTTTTTTCTGGTAGAGCACCTACACATAATATGTATACTGTTACGAGCTGTGATCAGGCCCTTAGCCGAGCGGCCTGCCTGATAACACCTTCACTCATTTATCCAGGACACGGACCGTAATCGCTGAAATTAGTTATGAAATCGCAAACCACAGAAACCTCCTCCACCGGCCAGTAAACGGGGACAACGCTGCCGATATAGGACAGTGTAGTCCGAGGGTGGTATCTTTTGTCGTTGGGCCATTGGGACGAGAAGACCACTGAAGATGGGTGTGTCCGGCCGTCGACTTGCGCCATCTTAATCAGCCTCCGGAATCATGAACAACGTGGGAACTTTCCTATTAGGCTTTACTCAGAACGTGGCTGGTTAAATCTTTATAAAATAATATCATTTAATATTTCAATATATTAGTATAGCTCTCCCCGTTCATATTCAATCATATTTAAATTGAAATGATATTGTACAACCTTGATGTTAAATAAACCTATTTTATATAGTGTTCATTAAATTATTCTTATGAATAACTTATTACGCTCCTATATCCCCGTTAATGATAAATATCAACAAAATATCAAACTCATAACAATGGTGGAGGTGCCGAGTATCGATCCCGGTATGATCCTCAGTATGAACAGCAAGTCCCTAGTTGCGTATATTTACCTCAGCAATACCATTCTAGTAATTTAAATAAAGATAAAGATAACCTGTGTGCGCTGGATGTAGATATTTGAAATGAATCTATTACTGTGATAGTAATTCATAATCACGTGAAAATTTCCATTAAATTAACTTTCAACTCACGCTAATTAAAAAAATTCCATACAAGACATAATGATGTAGCAAGATATTATTGTGCTCGGATAAAGGTACAGGGTTTTATTATGCCAAATACCAAGTGTCGAATAAAACAATCGAAACCATCCAAAATACGATTTAAAAAAAAACATTTTTATATCAGTGTCTCAGATGCGATTGCTATATGTCATATCTAATGTGACAATGACTCTTCAGTTGTGTATAAAATATAAGGACCAAACTCTGATGTAGACAAACCTCTTCAAATAATGAGAGAAAGGGGCTTTATATTTTACGTCACACAGTTCTGCACAAAAAAGCACAAAATAATCTGCTGGCTAGTGGGTTCCGAACCACTTCTCACCGAATCGGAGCTCAATTGTAAGGGGCCGAGTGCAAAAATCTCATAGTTGACTGTCATACCTTATTTCTATGCATTTTTCTTAATGATATGCTGACTGATGGGAGTGTGCAAAACAGTGTATAACACTTTTTATTTACAAAACAAAATGGTCAAATTTTAAGTGCAATGCATATTTTTTTTCGTTGCACTACGAAGCAAAATATAATTACATTAAAAGTGAACATTTGTAAAATCTTGAATTATTAGCGTTAGCATTTTGTATAATATTCAATACACGTTGTTGCTAGAATAAACCTACTTAACATCTAAGAATCAACGTTTATTTGAGACCGAAGAAAAACTATTTTAGTAATTTGCAGTTAAAAATTTATAGCTATTTGTTTTGCTTTCTCTTGTCAAAAATAGATTTGAAGCACTCTCAACCGACGTATTTTTATAACAGAAATGTTTCGAAACATAGAATTCTTCGTTAATTTTTTTATTGAAATATTGTCCGAGACAGTGTTAAGACAGAGGAAGTGACGTTGATGGAGGTGGCGATCGAACGCACGCGTGCCAACGCACAGGCAGGCAGACAGGCATGGGAACGGCAGTCGAGTTCTGTTTGCGCAGCAGTTCCACGCGACTGCTTTGTATTCGCCGGGCGAGCCGGTGCTCGGGACCACCGTTGAAGCACGTAGCAAAGTTTTTGCAACCTGTGTTTGGAGCGAGAGCGGGCGTGCAACAGACAACGGCTAATTCTGATCCTGACAGCAACTCGTTTTCGGCGTATTCCAACTATATATACACACCCCTTGATCATTTCCGCGAGGTTCCTTCCACGAGATAAGCTTTTGCTCTGCATCCTCTCGTAAAGCAACTCGGGGGTGGTTTTTTTTAAGGGGGGGGGGCAGTCATCTACACACCATCGCCGATTATATACCGCAGAGATCACGGATTTTATGTCTGTTCGAAACAAATATTTATACACATCCACGCGTACGTACGTATGAGGTCATGATTTTTTTTCCCGCACGTTGTTCAACACTGATTAAAAGTCAGAATTATAAATTACTTCGGTATTAATAAATATAACCGTTCCTGGCTTGTGGTGAAGTTTCATTTTCTCTACTGAATGCGATAAATATATTTTGCTTCCTGTGAGAATGAGCAGAGTTTAAACGAAATAAAAAAAAAAAGATAATTTAGGTTCATCAGCAATAAATAATATTTAACGGAATGTGAATCATCAAAAAATAATCATTGGGTTATCTAAGAATGAGGCACGGTATCTAAGAATGAGGCACGTTATCTAAGAATGAGGCACGGTAAGAAAACAACGGCGCGTACACACTCGACTGTCGAGTGCAATAAGAAAATGTCAAAGTCCAGCTTTCCCCAAGCGGAAGAGTAAAGTAGGTCAAGGTCAATTAACAGCAATAGGCCTATATTCCGCAAGGCAAAGGCACAAACCCGAACATGGAATTTTTGGTGCATTAATAACTTTTTTCTAAAATAAGTATAACAAGTTAAAAAAAAATTATTTCTCTATGTATGTGACAAAAATAATCTGACATAAAAGTAAAACAAGTAACACGTAATTAATTGTACGATGCATGCATAACAGTGTTGAAGCAGGAATTAGATTTATGAACTATCTCTTGTTGCAGTTTCTGGAGCGTGCTATGTAATATCGCGTTGGTATTCTCGACGAGAAAGAAAATTCCCGTCAAACAGAAACGCAAGTAGGTGGGTATCTCGTCGCTAGAACGGCCTTTGAACGTTAGCAAGTACTTCCGCAACTTTTCCCTGTTGCATATTTGGGCTAATTGATGTTGCTCCAGCTATGTACATACTTCCAGCATATGCCGGTGCTTCAGCAAAGGCGGTCACTGATATATTATTCTGTGCCCAACATTATTAGTGGGTATTTGACGGTCGCACGATCTGAGATAGGTAAACAGTTGCGCATTGATGCACGTTTTGAAATGTGAGATGCTAAAACTTTTGTTTAATTCAGCAGTGTTTTATTTTTGCCATATATTTTATAGTGTAGCCGTTTGTTTTCCAGTTTTATCTGCTTCCTTATAATTTAATGCTGTTACTCATTAAAATCTACTAACGTATACGACTTGCGAGTTTTCCAACCATTATTTTAGTTTTAATTTTAACTAACAATTTTGGCTTCTCATAATTTGTCGATGCCTCAAGAAAAAGTATTTTAATTACGGGTGTACGCGATTTAAACATCTACTATTTTGACCTATTTTAATATATATTTTATGTTTATGAATTTGGGTGTGAATTAATCATAATGGAACTCACTTGTTTTGGGACCGATCGAACGTTTGATCATATTAATTAAAGAAGCCATAAAAATGTTAACTTGAAAAAAAACCTTAAAACGAAAATAGTTTATTCAGTTTTTTTAACTATATTCTGCCATTGATTTGTAAGAATATGATCCAAAATAAAAAAACTATAAAAATAGTAATGCATTGTTTATAACACAATTAATACGAATTACTAGAAGAACAGCTTAACATTTGCGGGTTCAGTCTGGTGCGATTTTCATAGGTTTGTATTTTTAATATATAAGATTTCAAATACATTTATTATTTGTAATGTATTTAGAACTATGCAGAGTGAGTCGTTAATGTATGCTAACCCGGCGTGAGTGGAATCATCAGGACGAATACATTGGGAAATGCACATACGACTTGTAGTCTACAGTGATTTCGGAGGGTGTTAGACTCCTCCGAAAGTGGAGGGTGGAAATGTGTTATGCAACAGTAAACTGAAAATTACTTGCGGCTAAGCAACGGAAAGGTAGCATACCGGTATATGGTTAAAAGGAAGGTGACGACAGAAAACGGTGCTGCGGAGAGTACACCCCTTCATACCTTAAATAGGGGTTGACACCCTCCTATTGCTTACAACTTCGTAATACTCCACTCGAAGCAATTTGAAATGACATGCTAGTACTCAGCACGTAGAAATCAATCAAGAAAGTATCGCCAGGGTAGTGTCCGCTATTAGGTAGTGTCCGCTATTGGGTAGTGTCCACTATTGCCGACCGTCACCTCAGAAGTCACATGTTTAGTTGGAAAGCAGATAAGCGGTTGCCTCAGAGGTGCGCAACCTATATCACTGACGTGGATGATGTGTCAACTTACAACTTGGTTCATGTTATACTAATGTTGGTGGATGACCCGCATAGTAATTGGCGGTAGGAGTGGGGTTATCGAACACAATGAAACATCGCTATTGTATATTATTTGTATATAGATTGTATATTATTGAGCCACACACGCAGGTTATCAGTCGATATGTCATGCAGGACAATGGCATAGGCTGCCTACCTACCAAGAAACTACTAATATGCTTTCCAACCAAACATGCGCTTTCTGAGGTAACGGTCGGGAATAGCCAATACTACCGAGGTGACATTTTAAAATTAATTTTCGCATTGTGATTTCCGACATGTCATTTCAAATTGCTTCAAGTGGAGGGTTACAAAGTTCTAAGCAATGGGAAGGTGGCAGTCCTTAATTAATGTACGAACGGGCGTATTATCCGTAACACCATTTTCTGCGGTTACCTACGTCGTAACCATATGCCTGTATGCTACTTTTTGTTGCTTAGTTTCAAGTAGTTTCCAATTTATCGTTGAACAACACATTTCCACTCTCCATTTTCGCGCGCGTCTACCACCCTCTGAAATTCCTGTAGACTCTAAGGATTCCGCTCACTCCGAGTTAGCACACATTAACGACTCAACTTGTATTGCAGCTTGCTTATGTTCCTTGGAAGAAGAAAACTACTTAACATTTTGCTTGCTAAAGGCAATTTGAAGTATAAAGGAGTCCTAAAAATTAATTATTCTAAATAAAATATTAAAATGTTTCCAAAAAATTTAACATATTATAAAATAATTTTAGGAAAGAATGCGGTAAGAAGTTTATCCTAAGTTTATTAACTTATTAATTACAAACTGAACTAGTAGCCAACCACCCATGAAGAGTTCCACCCCTGCAGGCTGAAAAGGGGTGGGGACTTTGCACCCCGTACTCGGCGACTATGAACGTAAATATCAATCAATGCTACAAACCATTAACATTGTTAAAAAAAATTAAATTAAAATTGGCGCATGTATGCATATATGTATAATTGCATATACATGTATATATAACACCACAGTAGTAATTACTTGTTGCTTTTTTATTATTTGAAGCGTAAATATAATATCTCGGCATTGTTCAATACTGCAGTGTGGTGAATGGATACCTGAAAGGCTGGAAGTAGAAACTACGCAATATTTTACAAAGTATTCAACAGCGATTAGGATATATAGTATCCTTAAGGGTGTGCAGTGGCTTAAGGATGCCAACCCAAAAAAATTAATAATATTATATTTGTACCAAACATTGTTCCACTCATACGCACTGTATGGGATGACATTTTCCTCGAATAAAAAAAAGGTTACACTTTATATTTTTTGAATAAATTAATGTCAAATACAAAATCCTTCTGTTTTGTTGCAGTCGCAATAACAAATCATAACTAAGTTGTGCAAATGAAAAAATTTACAAAGTAAACTAATCCCATAGGCTACCGCGTGAAACTAACGTAATCACCAAATAACAAGTTATATATAAAAAATGTTGAATAAAAATAATTTTTTTTGCATATCTCAAACATTAAAAAAAAAAGAACATTTATTTGGTGTTATATGCTATTTGTGAAACAGTAGCCCCCGGCATTAGGTTATGTTGTAAATTTTTTTATCTGTACAACTTAGGTAGTATTTGTTATTACGGCGGCAACAAAATATAAGAATTTTGTATTTGACATAAAATTATTAAAAAAAAAAAATACTGTTAATTTTATTTATTCTAGGAAAATGTTATCACGTACAATGCGTACGAGTTGAAGAACGTTTGGTAAAATTATAAAATAATTAATTTGTTGGGGTCCGACACCCTTAAATACACATGTAGAGAATCGCGAAAGCGTTACGGGGTTGTGCAAGGCTTCGCTGTAAACAGGTTTGTGAGCTGTTAGCGAGGCGTGCGTGAGTGGAACGGGGCGATATCGACTTAGTGGCGTGGCGTGGCGGTAAAGCGGAGGCCTACCTACCTGGCCGCTCGAGCTGCTCGTTAGCGGGGCGTCGCGCTCCTGTACGAAGGACACCCACTCCCCTTCCTTCCTTCGTCCCGGCGAGGTGAGTGGAGCGCATGGAGGTCCTTCCTGCCCGGAGGACGCCCGGGGATCTTCCCTTCTCTCTGCTCCAGGGTTAACTCGACTGGCCTCCCGTGGAAAACCCTCAGTCCGCCTAATTCTTCATTTCCACCCTCTTTTTTTTTTTTTTAAGTAACTACTCTAAAACTAAGTGTTATGTGAGCCCGCGGTAGGGACGGGAGTTAAATGCGTCTCAGGGCTAAGCCCCATACGCCTACAAGGAAGGGAGTATCATGCAAGGAGGCATGCATCACGGCAAAGAGGGATTGGGCTGCCATGGCCAGATTGTGGCCATGACAACCTCCCTGAGTGTACTTATAGCTAAACTATAATTAGAAGAGAAAGGGGAAAACCGACATAGTCACCGTAAAAACCCTTTCGACAGGAAATAATAAAAAAATTGTTTCATGCATTATCATGTTTACAGAAAATGCTACAGGAGACAGAGGATGGGAATCATGCTCTTTATTATGACCCTCTGCGTGGCGTTCTGCAGCCAGGGGTCGAAGGAGGGGAGAGATTTGGCCGGCTCTTAACATCGAGGTCTTGAGAGCCGAGGTGAGCGTGGAGCAACGCCGAAATGCAAGGGAAACGGGAGACCCCTGAGAAAACCCGCCGACCAGCGGCATCGTCCGGCACGATTCCCACAGGAGAAAATCCGGGAGAGACCCCGCCGTGGATTGAGCCCGGTTCGCCTAGATGGGAGGCGAGTAGTCTGACCACTATACCACCGCTGCCCCTTAATTCCGGCTGTGATTCCGAAGTCACGTGTCAGTTCCCTTCATTGTTCATGTTTTATTTTTTATGTTACCCGTCTGTTATATTTTCTTGTACAGGAGAATATAAGCTTATTTTGCATACATGTCTCAATTGCGCACTGTAAACTTAGTGACAACTATTTTTAATAAAGTACAGCTTATAGAAATTTCCCTTATATGCGTTCGTTAATTCGATCTGAAATAACACGTGTACATCTTATATTTTCCAAACGTTAGTGATCAGTTTGGGGAGGTTGAAGGTTTATTTGCTTCCATAAAATAACACTGAAATTTTTACAAAGATAAACTGTGTTTATTTTCGCGGAACCATCTACCAATATAAAGTGGGTTCAACTATTCCTCACAATTCACTGACGTTGCTACAAATTTTTTAAAAACGGTTTCCACAAGTGTTTACTCAATCTAGATCCTTTTTTTTTTCTCTCGATATTATCGTAAGTTTTGTTCAGTCAGGCGCAGCGCATTAAAATTCGCCTTCGTATCCCCTGAAGCGTCCTTGGAAAATAGACGTTACTTCTCAGGTTGTTGCCACAAGTCTTTCCAGTGCCTCGTCCCATTCACGGCCTAAACAATTACTGCAATATCCATCGCGGAGTAGAGGGTTTTTTAAAAATAAATTTATCAAATTGAAATATTCCCATCACTAGCTGGCATATGTACGGTAATGTTGGCAGTACGTACATTTTTTTAAATTCTGTACGATAGCAGTTATTGTTATAAAGACGTTAAATTTTACATGTTTTGTGGAGGTTTCCATATTAAATTTATTTCCATCTTAGTAACAGAGGTACAGAACGACACTACATACAGTAGGCTCTTTGTTTTTACCTGTACTGGTAGAATCAGTTAGGATCATCGCCAACATTACTCGTGGCTAACAACAGCCACACGCAGGAATCATTCTCGGCGTTGTTTAATAAACGCGACAATGCGTTTAGCTTGAAAGAAAAACACAAGATAACGAGCGAGTGGAGGTTGCAAAAGGGGAAAAGTGTGGGTTGGAACTGGGAACAGAGTAAAGGTACTATTCTTCTGGTAACTACATTTCATTGCTGAACAGCGTCGAGAGTGCGTCAGGGACACAGAAAAAAATTCGAACGACTGAACAGGCAAACTTTCGTGTAAATATGAAGGATACTGCGCATTATAGAGATTTCAAGTCTTACTGGTGTTCTCATACAGAGTTTTTGTATGAATAGAAGGTTCCTGAAGATATCTTAAAAATGATCAACTAGAATAATCACCATTATGATGGACATTATCAAGATTGTGACTTAAATTATACGGTTTACTCTTTTTACACCTTCAGCGTTAAATTTCCTTGAAATAAAGATGAAACATTTAGAGGTGATTAACAAGTATGATTTCAGCACCTGTGTGAGTAAAGTGAGGTGAGGATGGAACACACACACAATGAAAGGGCGGGGGAAAAGAGAGTACCCCGAGAAAACCAACTGGCCAGCGGAAACGCCCACCACGTTTTCCACCTGCAAAAATCGGGAGTGAACCAAACAGGGTTCGAATCCAGGATCCTTCGGTGGTAGGCCAGCGTGCTAGACCAATGCCCTTCCTGAAAAATAAATGCTCTAATTTGAGGGGGTAATGCATTGCCTGGGTCTGAAATTGTGCCTCAGTCGTGAAGTTATGTGACCATTTAGGAGTGCCTATATACCACTTGACCAGAGAAAGATGTCCTCGTACAACTTGATGTAGGCTATTCACGGTAAAGTCAATAAATATATTCTATTTTAGACTTAGACGTTAACTTCTGAGTGCGGTGGAATATACACACTGTGTTTATTACTTACATGCAATATTTATTTACAAAAGGTGATTGAAGGATAAAAAAATTGCTGAAGGGAAAAAGTAGCTAGGGCCTCAAAGTCCTCACTTTACCGTGAACAACCAATAGGATTTCTTATTTCTACTTCGTCATATTGATACGTACGAACATTTGGTTATCACTAACTACACCACGAATTAATATACGCTGAATGTTCCTACCTTCCTGTTTACTGACGAAGTCGTTCGACTCGTCCGTCTCCACAACTTCCCCTTCTTCAAACTGAGGTATCCTCCTCATGCCAAGTCTCGTGCAGACACGCACTAATCCCGAGGGAAAGTCGCTGGTTCGATTTCCGCCCGCGCACTCGACACGACCGCACTCCGGGCGAGACTCGGCTGAGCGAAGTGCCTGACGCCGTCGCCGTCGAGAGCGTGGCTTTGTTCGATCCGCGCTAATCGATCTGTCGCGCGTCGCTGCCGGGGTCGTTCGCGCGCGCCCGTAGCAGTGCACGCACCGCCGCGTGCAATCTTCGCACTAGTAGTGAGTGAGTGAGTGACGAGGGCGAAGAGAGGTGAGTATGGAGCAGCACCGGAATGCAAGGGCGGGTGAAACGGGAGATCCCGGAGAAAACCCCGTCGACTAGCGGCATAATCCGGCACTATCCCCACTTGCGCCCCTGCCGGGAATATCGAACCCGGTTCGCCTACATGGGAGGCGGGTAGTCTAACCACTACGCCACCGCGGCCTCTTCGCTCGAGTAATGGATGCCTTCGCTTCGCGGACGGATTGTCGGTAATCTAGACTTCTACTGTCGGCGCTACCAGCACCTCCTGTGACTACACACGTGCTCTTCGTGTCTGACGTCGTCAATAGTTGTCTTGGTCCAGATGTTCAAGCGAGAAGTACATCGAAGTGTCCTGACCCCCTTAGTAACTCACTGACGAAGCATAAAATGTTATGATATTCCTTGGAGATTAAAAATAAACATTTTATTATATCCTTAGTTATTAAAAAAAAATGCTAGAAGAATTGAAAACACGCCCGTGACAACTTGGTTTTATCGCTAAATGCGACAGTAAATAAATATATTATAATATGCCGCCATACTTAGATAACACTGCTGCACACATTTATAGCACTTCAACCCCAAAAATTAATACATGAATCACTCTCCCTCTCCATTAAAATGACTAATAGTGAAGCACATCTTAAGGGTCGTTCCTAGGAGTATACAAGAAGTTAGTGATATAACTAATGACCACACTTTCCTGTACATGAGTGCAAATAATGTTTAATAAAGTTCTTAAAAGCTAATATGGTACGTAGGCCTTGACGCCTCGTTGACAGCAATATCACAAAACATCGAAACATAAACATATGCAACAAATACACACGTGCCCTACCCAGGACTCGAACCCAGAAATCCTCGCACCATAAGCTAGCGTGAAATCAACTGCATTACGGAGGTCGGATTCGGAGCATCAACTTCGGATGTAATCAGTCGAATGTTTCGAATGATACTGTTTACTAACCTGAAATATTCACAAGACCGTCATTTTGAAAATAAGTGTCCGAGCCATTTAAAACACGCAAGTTTTAATGGTCTACCGTAGCGCTACTTGTGTGAAGAATTTGGTGGAAATCGGTTGATTGGTACCTGAGATATTGCATAAAACTTTAATTTATTATTTTGTTTATCTTAAAAGATTGCCTAAAAAGGTTCTCTATACGAAGCTTCTACATTTTCATGGTCACCGTTTTGAAAATAAGTGTCTGACCCACTCAAAACATATCACTTTACATGGCCTGCCGTGGTGCTACATGTTTGCCATATGTTGTTAATTTTTCCGGAGATATTACATACAAATTTTAATTTCCATATGTCGTTATTTTACAAAATGACAGGAAACAGAAATTCCGTGTTGGCACATTTGATAGTTGAAATATATTCTGCCAGCATACAAAGTTAAGTCGAAATTGATTGCATGGTTTCGACGATACAGCTAACTAAAATAAAATAGCCGTAGGCCACCATTTTGAAAATGAGTGTCTGGTATACCTAAAACATACCAGTTTACATGATCTGATGCAGTATTTCTTGTTCGCCAAATTTGGTATTAATATGTGAATTATTTCCCGAGATGTGACATAGAACTTTATTTATTCGCGTGGAGCTTTCTTAAAAATGGTAGACAAAAGAGGTTCCGTGTCGACAAATTTGATATTTGTTATATATACTGCAAGCATATAATGTTAATTTGGAATTGATTTCGACGATATAGAATACTAAACTGAAATACCTATATAATCGCCATTTGAAAATAAGTGCCTGACCAAATTACACAATACCAGTTTATATAATATGCTGCAGTGCTACCTGTTTACCAAATTTTGCAGGAATCCGTCAACTACTCCTCGAAATATGACATAAAAACTTCATTAGTTCATGTGGCGCTATCTTACAAAATGGTGGACAGAAGTAGTTGTGTGTTGGAATGTATGATGCTTGCAATATATACTTTAAGTGTACAGCATTTGGTTGAAATAAGTAGAACGGTATGGTATATATACAAAAAAAACTTAAAATATTTGTATGGCAGCCATTTTTAAAATAGGTGCTGAATAAATGTTAAGAAGCATGCGTTTACATGGTCTACAATAGCGTTACTTATGTGCCAAAATTGGCGAAAATTGGTAGAGCAGTTTTCGAGATTTAATGTAAAAGCTTAATTTTTCCATCTGGTGCGGTCTTCCCAAATGGTTGACTAATAACAATGTTAAAATTTTAATTCAACGTTTACACGATGCGTTGCCAACGTACACATTTGTTTTAAATAGTTGAAAGGTTCCCAAAATGTAACATATCACCCACAATTTTAAAATGGCCGCCATTTTGAAAGGAAGCACCCACTTTTATTGAAGACCACGAAAGCCATACATCCATACTAAGTANAGGGGGGGGGGGGACACAAGCACAGACACACACACAGAGGAAAGTAATATAATAAGCCTTTCTTTCCTTCGGAAAGTAGGCTAAAAATAGGCCTAATATGAATGACATTTTTTCGTTTTACACATGCCTCGATCAAACTTAAACAAAATTTTAATACCATAAGTCAGCAAATTTTGTTGTAAACAGTACACAATTTAGTATACATTTTCAATAATCAGTTTTGATACTGCATGTAAATGGTCATGAATTTTCTTAGTTACGGACACACATTTTTCAAAATACAACAGACACCTGCTTAATTTGCTTTCTCTCTCTTTACACAAATCCCATATTTTCAAACCAATAAAGGGATTCACGTCCATATAGCTTAAAATATTACTTAGTTAAAATAATTTTTCAATAACAGTAATGAGCATTCACGAGTCGCCGAGTCGTCCATTTCCCTTGTTTTTATGCTCGCTATCCGCCAGGATAAATGCTTTAGAGTATGGCGAATGTCCAAAAATATCCATATAGTTACATGTTTTAAGTGGCTCAGTCACTTGTTTACAAAATGATGGTCCTCTATAAATATTTTAGGTTCGTATACCCTATAATTTGAAACTTTAGATTTATTAAATCCGAAGTTGATGCTCCGAATCCAACCTCCATTATGCAGTGCATTGTACGCTAGCTTATTGTATGATCGGCTCTCAAGACCTCGATGTTAAGAGCCGCACAAATCTCTTCCCTTACTTATTGTACGAGATATTCTGGGTTCAAGTCCCGGGTAAGGCACGTGTGTATTTGTAATTGTTTCGCTAATGCTGCATACGTTTCTGGTATAATTTATAATGTCATTGCTTTCAAATAGAATTCAAGTCCTTCCTACAAATTCAGCTTTTAAGAACTTATCTAAAAATGAATTGCAACCATGTTGAGGAAAGTTGGCTTATTAGTTATATCAGCGACTTATTATTTTGTCATTCAACTGCATAGTTGCAACGTAATGATCGAGCGGCAGCTGCAGCGAAAAATACTGGCTGTATCTCTGCTGCAATCATACGAAAGCCACTAAATGAAATGGAACGGTAGTTTAAGAAACGTGCAACTGTTATGCTATTGATGGAATTACTTACATCGCTGTAGGAAATTAGACTCGCACGATAGAATTAAGCATGCTTATGAAAGACGGCATATTTTCTGTATCGTTTCAAACTCCTGCGGTTATTACTTTTATTTTTTTGAAGTATGCAATTTACTTAAAAATATTTAGAAAATATNACGAAAGCCACTAAATGAAATGGAACGGTAGTTTAAGAAACGTGCAACTGTTATGCTATTGATGGAATTACTTACAGCGCTGTAGGAAATTAGACTCGCACGATAGAATTAAGCATGCTTATGAAAGACGGCATATTTTCTGTGTCGTTTCAAACTCCTGCGGTTATTACTTTTATTTTTTTGAAGTATGCAATTTACTTAAAAATATTTAGAAAATATNGTCGTTTCAAACTCCTGCGGTTATTACTTTTATTTTTTTGAAGTATGCAATTTACTTAAAAATATTTAGAAAATATTTACCTATACCACGGTACCACGTATTAGAAAATAAACATACAAATTGTCCACTTAAAAGAGAGAGTTGTCTCTATCAGAAGTTTATTCAGCGGAACCTACAGCGCTGTTTGAAACTCTAACTGGGAGCGCTGCAGCACTTTGCCTGCTGAAGGATCTCATAAGCTAACGGATTCTCCAGTTACAGCAACAACAATGGAGCCTATGTGCGATAATGTAATGGCTGGTTTGAATACTTAAGATATACTTAAGGCAGGATGATTCTAATGTAGATTCTTATTTTCTGCAGTATGAGAATGAAGGAACAATGCAATAGCCAACCACGAGTAGGGCGAGGTAGTGGTGTAAAACTTTCGATAGTGCGCACTATCGATAGTTTCGATACTATCGGTTGCTAAACTATCGATACTATCGATAGTTTAAGAATTTGATTGTAAATTGAATTTTGTTAACAAATAAAAAATGTTTACTTAGATAGTTGATATTTCTTTATATCTAGTCTTTAATGGGGGCACCGAGCTTTTAAAAATACGACCATGGAGGGAAATTACAGTATTTGGCGTATGTTGGTACGACTGGCAGTCGTCTGGCAACACTGGCGATAACTGATNAGGGAAATTACAGTATTTGGCGTATGTTGGTACGACTGGCAGTCGTCTGGCAACACTGGCGATAACTGATTTATGGCTATAGTAGCGTCTAGCGTGTTTGTTTACATTTAGTAGGGTGTTGTTTAGTGTTAACATTTTGGATAAGAGCAAATTTAATTTAAAAAATGAATCGTAAACGAAATTCTGATGTGTGGAACTTTTTTTGACAAGGATGTGGGTCCGAAAAAAACTAGCAGTGTGTCGTTTATGTAAGGCTGAACATAGAACATCTGAGAACACNTGACAAGGATGTGGGTCCGAAAAAAACTAGCAGTGTGTCGTTTATGTAAGGCTGAACATAGAACATCTGAGAACACGTAGAATTTAAAGGATCATTTGTTCAGGAAACATCGCGGCGATTACAACGGGAACGACTTCGATACACCAACAGATCCAGAAAAGAATCAAGGTAGTGGAATTCGTTATTACTTAAGCACAACAAAAACATATGAAAGAAACTCCAAGAGGTNTGACAAGGATGTGGGTCCGAAAAAAACTAGCAGTGTGTCGTTTATGTAAGGCTGAACATAGAACATCTGAGAACACATAGAATTTAAAGCATCATTTGTTCAGGAAAAATCGCGGCGATTACAACGGGAACGACTTCGATACACCTACAGATTNTACAACGGGAACGACTTCGATACACCAACAGATCCAGAAAAGAATCAAGGTAGTGGAATTCGTTATTACTTAAGCACAACAAAAACATATGAAAGAAACTCCAAGAGGTACAGGACTCTTATGATTCGCATTGTTTCATATATTACCACTGATTTTCAGACATTCAGCGTAGTCGAAGACGAAGGTTTTTCGTAATTTTCTCTTAGCCTTCGACAGTAAATTTCAGATGCCTTCACGACCTACAGTGGTGAAAGTCTGTCACCAATTATTTTACCACGGGAAGTTAATATTGAAAAAACCTGTTCCGCCAGATTCCAAACTTTGCGTTGACCAGTGACACATGGACTTCTGATAACACACAGGCTTACGTTACTGTAACTTGTCATTTAATTTCGGGTTTTGAAATAAAAACTGTGGTTTTGGCTACCCGCTCAATTCCTGGTAGCCACACAGCAATTACCATTGTATCTACCATTGAGTCCATTCTTCTGGAATTTGGAATCGAAGGGAAAATAACTTGCATTATTACAGACAGTGCTAACAAAATGAAAACCGCTGTACCTTTGGTCAAAGGACGACCTCGACATGAACCGTGCAGTGCTCATACGCTAAATATAGTTGTCCATGATGCTTTGGAGCATACGGACTGTAGTGACTTTCAAAATATTGTCACTAAATGCAAAAGAATTGTAACATATTTCCGATCGAGTACCCTCGCTATCAGAGAAATCAAGCTTCATTCAGAAAGAACAATCCCAATCTGTGCTGAAATTACTTCAAGAAGTTCCCACTCGATGGAACTCTGCATTCCTTATGCTACAAAGGATTCTAAAGTTAATATATGTGTTAACTTGTGCTCTTTCTTCCTTGTCAGATTACCCAGAACCCCTCTCCAGGGAATAAATTTTGATTATAAACGAGGCCGTGTTAGTCTTACAACCTTTTTATGAGGCAACCGAAAACTTATCTGGTGAGACTTATACCACTATTTCTCGTATGATACCTATCGTGAAAGGTATTGGCCTGCAGCTAAAGGAAATAGAGCGCAAGATAAATAGTGACCGTGGCAAGAAACTGAGGAAGGTATTGGTGAAAGGAGTAGAAAAAAGACTATTTCCTTACGAGGAGCGCACTGTCTGCAAGATAGCCACTCTAGTTGACCCTCGTTTTAAGAAAAAAGCTTTTCGACAAATTAAGCAATACTACCAATGCATGTGATCAGACCGTGAGAGAAATCGAAGCTGAAATGAAATAAAGAAAGAAAAAGAATCAGAGTAGTGCTCCAGACCATTCCGAGCAATCGTCAACATCTACTTTTGCTACCAAAGCTGAGAAAAACGGAGAGCCTTGTAGTTTATTGCAATTCCTGAAAAAAGATTCTGCAGCTCGTGATGTTAGCATTTCTCACTGATTGTTTGGCGACAATACAACGAAACACGACTCCTTGATGTAAAAGAGGATCCCCTTAAATTTTGGGAAGAGAAGAAGCAATGTTGGGAGGCCTCAGGAGATGCGGCATGTCGGTGTTTGTCTGCACCAGCAACGTCAACACCGGCAGAAAGGGTGTTCAGTGCCGCAGGGTATATGGTGCAAGATAGACGAAATTGCCTTGTCCCACAACATGTCGACATGCTCGGTTTTTCTCAACCGAAACTTTCCTCTCTTGGAACTTCACCTCGATAAATTGAAAATAGAAGTACCTGGACCTGAAAATGAAGACTCAACCACAGGCAGTCAGGAACACAATGTGACGAGGGATAACTTCTCTTGATCATTTTATTAGTTTAATTTTATGGAAACGAATCCGGTCAGTTAAAGTTATGTGTTGTACGTTTTGTATTTATGTTATGTACGTTTCTTAATTGTTCAGTTGATTTTAAGTGAAATCATATTTTATGTGCAATTGAGGTTTTCGTACATTATGTTTATGATAAATAAGCTTTTTTTCGAGAAAATAAATAGTTACATACACTGTCTAACATTTT
>NQII01000387.1:745703-758279 GCA_002778355.1 Clitarchus hookeri | reverse complement strand
TTTTTTTTTTTTTTTTTTTTCATGATTAACCTGCAGCCGAATTTTGTCGCTCTAATTTAGATACATAATGTAAATAATTCTGACTTCATTAAAATCCTATATAGTCGGTTAGTATCTTTTGAGAGACATTTAGAATCCAAGATGCAGTTACATGAAAAGGCACACAAACCGGCACACGGGAAAGCAGAAAATTANTGAAGCGCGCATGAACGAAGTAGAAACACAGCGAGTACAAGTTTCGACTTTACAGGATCAATATCCAAACTAGACAGGAACAAAATTGAAAACATATATACGACCTATGGTCTAAACCAGTGGTACTCAGACTTTTTTTTTAGGGGGCCATTTTAAGAAAAACTAATACCGCCGCGGGCCGCACTTACGACACTTGACGTAATAATATTTGTGAACTAAATGTAGGTAGGTAATTCGATGACATTTAAAATTCAGAGTGTCGTGCATCGTCTTGCAAGTCGTTTGTTTATTCGTTCGATACGGCGATGGCGGGCGGAGGTAGTACATCAAAAAATATGTACAGAAGTCACCTGACTGATAACATAATGAAAAATATAGTCTAGTTTCATCAGTGACTTTAACTTTTAATAAATTCGTATTATGTATTGTTTTTTTATTTTTGTAAACGACACCCTAAAAATAAGAATTTGGTAACTTGTATCTACCGAAGCCGGCGAGCGCGGGCCACAAAGGATGGGTCCGCGGGCCGCAGTTTGAGCACCCCTGTGCTAAAGCGAATCCCAAGAGCGGTGTACATTCTTCAAGTTGGACCTGAAACACCAGTTTATTATACATTTTGGAGAAACATCTTAAAATGGAACACTAAGTGTCTGGATGATGTATAACAGTACGAAGATCTGTAAACACCACAACACATGTATGTGGCTGTCATAACATTATGTCATGGAAATAATCCTGGTTACTACCCTTATTTAGACTTAATATCCATAACGCTGTAGCATAGTTGGAATATAAAAGAAGGATTATTAACCCGCATGTCATGTTTAACTTTACACATTATCCAGACAATCAGTGTTATATCTTTAGTATTTGGAACACACTCGTACTTCGTGTTCTACTTCAAAGATATGCACCGCCCTTAGAATTCACTTTAGACGACAGGCCGTATATATGTTTTCATTTTTTTTTTTTTTTTCATGATTAACCTGCAGCCGAATTTTGTCGCTCTAATTTAGATACATAATGTAAATAATTCTGACTTCATGAAAATCCTATATAGTCGGTTAGTATCTTCTGAGAGACATTTAGAATCCAAGATGCAGTTACATGAAAAGGCACACAAACCGGCACACGGGAAAGTAGAAAATTANCTGAGAGACATTTAGAATCCAAGATGCAGTTACATGAAAAGGCACACAAACCGGCACACGGGAAAGTAGAAAATTACGCGCGAGAGATGAGTCACAGCATAGCTACAATTACAGAGCGAGGAGACGAGTTATTTAGCAGAGTTTAAGAAATTCGTCACTTACCACAAGTTAACGGTATCTCATCACACAATACAAATATGGTTTCTGCAAGTGATATCGCTCAAGCTGACAAAGGCCACTTCTGAAATCAAATGCACAGATACATCTGCACTACCCAACCAATCCGCTACACTAATGCATCACCCAGCGAAGCATTGGTCTGATAGCATTCTTCTCTTTCATGGAAAGATGTTCAGAAATACCGTTACGCACTTAGTTAAGCTGGAAGAATATGCTCAGATTTTCGGTTTAATGGATACTGAAATTTTTCACTGCCTTTGCGGGAACCTTCGCTCCACTGC
Source organism: Clitarchus hookeri (assembly GCA_002778355.1). Lineage (NCBI taxonomy): Eukaryota > Metazoa > Arthropoda > Insecta > Phasmatodea > Phasmatidae > Clitarchus > Clitarchus hookeri. The sequence continues at coordinate 756,472 of NQII01000387.1, read as the reverse complement.
ATACTATTGGTTGGGGCGTAGCAAAATAAAAAAAACCCAAATCTGAGTTCCGGAAGTCATTTATAGAGCAGTTATGGAGTGCACAAATTCAAGGGAACTTGAAGGCACAGTTCCTCTCAGAAAAGTTTGACCCTAAGCGCAAAAAATCACGTGAGGAAAATTTTAGCATATTGTATGAGAGAATAAGACATCTTACTTTACCGATGGAAGATCAGGAATTCATAGAGAACCTGTTATCGCTATTACCATACATATATCAGATATAATGGCCAGTTAGGACGTAACCTAGCTGAGTTCCGTTACCAGATGCTGCACCTGGACCAGTGTGAAGAACAGCTACGCACTATACAGCCTAGTGATCGATATAACACACACCAAAGTCGATCTCGTCCACTGTATGATNTGAAGAACAGCTACGCACTATACAGCCTAGTGATCGATATAACACACACCAAAGTCGATCTCGTCCACTGTATGATACGAACCGTTACCAAGGAAATAATCACCCATAGTCACAGAACCATTACACGCCATACAATGATCCGAGGACGCATACTTTGGGATGGGAGTATGACACAGAAGATAATAGGCCCCTTACTAAATTTTAAGAATGGGAAAAGACAATAATGTGGTGGAATCGAAAATTACTCTTCGATGTATTGTTCTGGTTACCGGGGAATTAAAAAGGGCAAGAAGAAAAGATAAACCGGATGAGTAAGTAGAAGGGCGTAAAAAGAAAGAGAAACCGGATGAGAAGGTAGCAGAATATAAAGGCAGTAAAAGGTGCAACAATGATTCGATTCAGTTAGCTCGTCTAACCAACGAGAATTAGCCATGGATTTCTCTCGACCACCACTTCTAGTGGCTCAGTATNCGATTCAGTTAGCTCGTCTAACCAACGAGAATTAGCCATGGATTTCTCTCGACCACCACTTCTAGTGGCTCAGTATTATACACTGAAGAGCCAAAAAAACTGGCATAGGCGTGCGTATGCGAATAACAGAGCTATGGAACCAATCAGAGTAACGCGATGCGGTCGGCAGCTAGATCGGTTACTGCTGCTACAACGGCAGGTTATCAAGATTTAAGTGAGTTTGAACGTGGTGTTATAGTCGGCGCACGAGAGATGGGACATAGCATCTCCGAGGTGGCGATAACATTTGGATGTTCGCGTACGACCATTTCACGAGTGTACCGTGAATATCGGGAATCCGGTAAAACATCACATCTTCGACATCGCTGCGGCCGGAAAAAGATCGTGAAAGAACGGGACAAACGACGACTGACGAGAATCATTAAACGTGACAGACGTGCAACCCTTTCTCAAATTGGCGCAGATTGGATTTGTGGACTGCCCTGCAGGATTCCTGGTGTTCAATGCCTCCTGCATACCTTCAGACATTAGTCGAGTCCATGCCACGTCGTCTTGCGGCACTTCTGCGTGCTCGGGGGGCCCTACACGATATTAGGCAGGTGTACCAGTTTTTTTTGGCTCTTCAGTGTATCTCGTATGCTACCTAGTGACAAGTTATGTAAACACTACATATTATTCTCGACCTGAAACTTTGAACCTCAGGCACAAACATTTAATCAATCAAGCATGAGTCTGTCAAGTGTTGCTAATGCTAATGAAAACAGTACTCACAATGCCACTTTGTTAAACACTTAAAAGTTGATTCGGAGGGAACAAAAACGAAGTACGTAAGCGAAATTCAGCTTTTATCCTCAGTAAGAGACAGGTTCCATTTATATTCACTCATATTTCGTTTGATAAGATTTACGAAACCTNTCAGCTTTTATCCTCAGTAAGAGACAGGTTCCATTTATATTCACTCATATTTCGTTTGATAAGATTTACGAAACCTTTTCGTTTGAAGGTTACAGACATGGAAACATATCGAAAACACATTCGAACTTTTTTTTCACCTTCTTATGGATTGAAACCACATTTGATTGCTTTTCACCATATTAGGTGTAGAATTTCGAAAAATCCTTAGCCAGAAATTAGTTTATAGGTATTTGCATAGGCTACCATTTGAAAATAGGAACTAAATAATTCCTCATAAGTTTAATGAGCAATAGATGTGTCCTCGAAAACACATCAAACCCCTGTTCAACTTCTTAGGAGAAGAATTTCAAAAAAAAATCTTTCGTTGGTGTGTGCCTGCACCCGAAGGGAAAGTCATCCCTAAATGTTCATGCTTTTGCGTCCANTCAGCTTTTATCCTCAGTAAGAGACAGGTTCCATTTATATTCACTCATATTTCGTTTGATAAGATTTACGAAACCTGTTCGTTTGAAGGTTACAGACATGGAAACATATCGAAAACACATTCGAACTTTTTTTTCACCTTCTTATGGATTGAAACCACATTTGATTGCTTTTCACCATATTAGGTGTAGAATTTCGAAAAATCCTTAGCCAGAAATTAGTTTCTAGGTATTTGCATAGGCTACCATTTGAACATAGAAACTAAATAATTCCTCATAAGTTTAATGAGCAATAGATGTGTCCTCGAAAACACATCAAACCCCTGTTCAACTTCTTAGGAGACGAATTTCTAAAAAAAATCTTTCGTTGGTGTGTGCCTGCACCCGAAGGGAAAGTCATCCCTAAATGTTCATGCTTTTGCGTCCANAAAAAAAAATCTTTCGTTGGTGTGTGCCTGCACCCGAAGGGAAAGTCATCCCTAAATGTTCATGCTTTTGCGTCCAACAATTTGGGCTGTGCGTTAATAAGTGAATGAGTTAGTCAGTCACTCGGGATACATCATCACATACATAGAGATTAACATTTAAAACAAACACAACCAACCAAATTAGTGCTAAATTTTAAATATCTCGTAGCACATGTCCTAGGAATTTTATAGCTAATGATGTCCATACAGTCATTTTGAAAATGTTTCTCCTGCTTTCGTAAAATATCCAATTCCTTACGTGTTTTAAGACACATAAGAATGATCCGGCTTACATTAGAACATGGGTTCAAGGACAAGTTTGAAGTCCGAAGTCTGCATTGCCTAGTTAGTTTCTTAATTCTCCTTTATTTGCGTACTCAAGTTACGCGGCGGAGGGCATTTCCTGTCAGTTTTCTAATGCTGCAGTGATTTTGTGTGGCACTGTAAATAAATGCTCTCCACATTTAATACAGAGTTGGTTATTCTCCCAGCGACAATTTGTCAGGGGCCATCTGAATTAATTTCAGGTTCATTTGAATAATTTTCTGCCATAAACAATGAGTCATACTTCATCATTGTAATTTTTGCTGTGCTTAACTTCTCCCACGATAGACACACGCGTAGTTATGCATGAGATACAGTAGTGTAAAGTGGAATACTTCACTTTCAGTTACATCAGCAGCCCGTAAGTGATATCGTCCACATCAATAGACCTATGAGTATACATGTACATATTGACATTTCACGAAGAGGAGATCGGGTCTCAAGATCNTCGTCCACATCAATAGACCTATGAGTATACATGTACATATTGACATTTCACGAAGAGGAGATCGGGTCTCAAGATCGCGCTGTTAAGAGCCGCTCAAATCTCTTCACTCCCTCACGAAGAGGAGATCGGGTCCCAAGATCCCGCTGTTAAGAGCCGCTGAAATATCTTCACTCCCTCACGAAGATGAGAGTAACCAATCTTCATAAATTGCAAGTCCGGCGAGACTATTTACAATTATTATTTTCTATTCATACAAGTTCTCTAAATATTGGCTAAAAATTGTCGACATTCTTTTACACGCTCCTTTGTTTTTTTTTTACGGTCGTCATACTTGGCACGCACCCTACCCTACTTGACTGCTTCAATTTCCAAAATGATTCTACCTCCTCCCCAAGTCTTTGGCTCTCCCCTTTGCCGTTCACAAACTCTTTAAGCTATGGTCTTCATACTCTGCAAGTGCCCTACCCTGATTGGCCTCCTACAATCCTATGACGACATTGCTTCCTCATCTTTCCCGTGCTTGCATGATGGAGAAGTCACCATACGACTTGCGCATATTCTCAGCATTGTCTCGACAGCTCCAAAGGGAGGACGGGGAACAGAAACAAAACCGGGACGCCATGTTGAACAGATTGCAGGCAGGACTTATGTTCGTTAAGGCAGATATGAAAATAGGCAATACATACTAATTATAAGGTAGAAGAGCTGAAAAACGCAATCACCAAATAGTTACAAAGAACGAGACAAGAAAATTCGCTGGGAGACTGTGGAATACCTAAAAATTGCATTTCGTCACAAATGAGCTCCGTAACTCAGATGCAGACTTGCATACGATCGAAGAACATATAAGTTCTTTGTTCCCGTGTTAAAATTTCGATTTGGGTGTAAACAATTTTACACCTTTAGTCTTACTCACGTATTTTTTGTCAAGGGAATAATTAAAAGACTTGGAAATATATTAACTCCAAAGAACTAACAAGCTACTAAATAAATTCTACACGAAGTTTTCTTTGTAGCACACAAAAATAACTGGGCAATCTGTTAAATAAAATATTTATCATAACGAGTTCCAGGAATTTGTGGTAGTTAAAGAAATTCTTCAGAATTTAATTAATCTGTCAAGTCGCTCTTTGGATGGCGAAAACGTTTACGCTAATAAGATATTTTTCCAGCAAACGTTTGTATAGTTATAAGTCAAAAATTTTAATGTAACTTAAATGACTGAAGGTTTATTTCTCGTGTTCATTTCTTTCAGTACGCTTATAATCACTCACCAGACGTATATCGCCGCTGTGGTGTAATTAGTGCACCGACCTCTTGTGCTAAAGGACTACAGTACGCAGACTTTTCGCACAACTCCCCCCCCCAAGTATCTAGGATTATTGTATAACTGTGGTTTCGGTTACTATACGCCAGAGGATACAAGGAATATTGAACTACAAATACTTACTCTTCCTACATTTTACATAATCATTTTCTTATACAATGTAGTGAATATTCCCTTACTTGTATGGGATTTTTCCATCACTTTTGTCGCGTACTTTCCCTTACAGTTAGAGCATATTACTTAACTTGTCATGCAAATTTACTGTACGTTAAAGAGTTAATTTTACGTTACGTGTAAGGGTAATTTTCGTCAATTGAATGCAAGGGGAATTTACCTCAAATTACTTACCGTGTCCATTGATAAGTTTTTTGTTAATAGTTCTAATATTTATTTTGCTTTTTTTCTTTCTGATTTACTTCGCACGGTTATGCTTGGCGATTATTAAAAACACAAGAGCGGTTGCTGAATACAGCAGGTTCCGTGCAATCTGCGATCACCGACTTCGTGCTCGTAAATTCTAAAGTTATGTAACGCCACTAGTTCGGGTTGAGTGCTTACACACCGAAAGGACCTTCATATTAGTAGAAATAAAATTCCCAGATTTGTTTGGGTCCCCACTCGTTGTTATACGTGTATAATAAAAACGACGATGTAGTAACAAGGCACATAAATAAAAAAACTGGAAATTTTAAGTGTGGGGTAAATTTTGTCCGGTAGAAATTCAATACATGCTAAAAAAAAAAAAGAAAAAAAAAAGCAATAGGTATCTTTTGCGAGGTTAGCAGTCCGTAGTACATAATTATAATCTATTGTAGTACTGACATTATAATGGACGATCCTGAAAAAAATTCCTGTCTTTTTTCCCCACAACCAGAATAATTATAATCAAACACGTGTTAACAAACAAGTTCAAATGGCGAAATACAGCAATATATCGCAACGTTTGCATAGCGCATGTTTGCAAATGCGCTACGTGGGGAAAACCTGCCGAGTTTCCCACAACACAAACAGATAAAATATTTAATGCTACGAGTGTTTACATTCTATAATTAACGTTCGTTAATTTATAACTTTATTTGCATACTCGTGTATTTCGTAAACCTATTTGCTACGTAAAATAATGCAATCCCGCATTAATATTACTCGTGAACACTCTTAAAGCTAAAATTTCAAGTACTACTGTAAAACTACCCACTATACGGTAAGAAATCTAAATATTTAAATCCATTAATTTAACTTGAGTAAAATAATAAATTAATCACACGACACATCTGTGGGTACATACATTATTTAGCCTATGCGGAGCACGTTGTTTTATCAGTTTCTTACAACATGATATGAATTCACATATAAAAAAATTGTTAAATGTTTTACAATAATTATTACAAGGTATAGTATATTTGCGATTTCTTCACACTCGTTTGAATCAAACCTTTAAAAAATCGCCACATGTAGGACGTGTTTGATTGTTTCCGAAATACGTCATTGTATCAGAAGGGTTTTATACTTCTGCTAACATCAAAGTATCTTATTCCTTATTAAACTGATCTTTTCGAATCTTTTATCTTAAATTATAGTATCTCATCTGTAATTATTACGTACAAAACACAGAGAAAATAGGCGTGTTGGTAATGCCTAGAAATAAGTAGTTCTCCTGCAAAATGTTATTAAACTGAGCGCGCACAAATGCTGCGCGTTGTCCCCTCGGTGAAATTTTCAAGACCTAGTTAAGGTTTATTTGCATAAGGCGGAGGAATAGCCTGAAAGTGGAACTTCAGCAGGACTTCAGAAAAGTTGGAAGTAACTGTGAATGGACAATACTATTTTGTATTATACATTTTCCAAATCAGCGAATCGAAAAAGATGTTCCGAAATACGTTGATTCAAAAATATCTTTATTAAAAAATTGAAAATACTTTGATAACTTTTTCGTATGTCCACGGAAATCTTTACGAAAATGTACATTCAATATTCGGAAGAGCGATCCGTATTGAGGAAAAACGTAACTGAGATCGTTAAATTAAAAAATACGAAATGTTTCAGTATTGCCCATACCTTCGGGTTTCGGGAACGAACAAAACCAGAGTCTACACCAAGGAGGTCGTATACACCAAGACTATAGTATATACCAAGGAGGTCGTATATACCAAGCAAGTCGTATATACCAAGGAGGTCGTATATACCAAGGAGGTCGTATACACCTGGTCTACACAAAGATTTCTTCACCACTGAAATCAGAACAGTATCATTTCTGTGACAATCTGGATATGCACGCCACTTAGACCTTCACATACTCCTTCAAACATCACAAATTAGCATCAGGTGACTGTCAAAATTAGAGACTCATAAAACACTCACATGTTGCTAGAAACTGTACAAATACATTGTACAAATAGCGTACTTATACCCTCCACTGCCACAAGACAAGTCGTGGGTGAGTGGTAAGAGTGATGGACTTTACCACTTATTTTTTCGTGTTAAAATCTCGATCCTGTATAAAATAATTAGAATTTCTTGAATTTCTTTGTCATTCTTATTAAAACATCTGTACGAGAATTGAATATTTGTTCCATAATCTCTTTCTTAAACAGAAAATACAGAAAAACTACTATCGAATTTACGAAGAGGTTCCGTGAACTCAAAAACAGTTCTGCGACATTTATGGAAAGTTTGTTATTGAAAAAGCAACGTGTCTTTAATTTTACGGAGAGTTGTGTAAAATTTTTTACCAGCAATTTTCCGTAAAGTGAAAGGGAATTTTTTTTAACAATGTGTGCGACTATAAATAAAAAGCACAGTGTACATAATATATGATACTGTGTTTCTATTTATCACGGAAATATCTTTAAAAGTATAGACAGTCAATCACAGAGATACCTAAACATGGCCTGTTGTGGATCGTTCCCATTTTACAGTGAATTATTTATAATTATTTATAGCTCTACTTGATACATGCCATCTAGTATAGCTCATTCTCTACCTGTGACCAAGTAATGATTCATAGCTCTACTATATGTGCTCAAAATAATAAGATTTCATTTAGGTGCATGCCTGAACATGCCATGTCACTGATGGCATGGCACACTGAAATCTTCTTAAACAGAAGAATCTGCAACGTTTGATGCAAGACCTGAGGTAGATGTCAAACAGTGTTATGAGACCAGCAATACAAGCACAATATGTGTTAAACAGGGATGTGCCTACCACCAACTTCTTACTATGTAAGTAAGCCCGTAGCTCGCAAATAATTGCCCATAAGATACATGTTAATTTAGACATTCTTACTTGTAAGTGTTCTATCTTTTACAACCCAGTTTCTCCCCACATGTAAAACCTTTTGTGTCTACTGGATGAAGGAAAGTGAAATACCCTGAATGAGGCACGGGTGCATTATTAAAGACTTTCCTGAAGGCAAACCACATTTTAAATACGTAACGATCTTCAATTCAAGCACAAGAAACTGATTACAGCCACATATTATGACGGCTCTCATACAGCTGAACAGGTGGCACGGTCTCCTTCGGTGTTCAGGCAGTTGGTAACTATGATACACGGTTTCATACAGGTGCCGCATGTATGAGATAGTTCCGAAAAGTTTCGGGGCTAGTTTTGTAAGACGCCAGCAGATGGCAGCGCAGTCACAAGGAGCACTGAGTCGGCGCGTTAAAAAAAAATCTTCCCGTGTACATCGGGAGCTGTGCAGCTGGTGTTATTCTGACCAACTGCCACAGAGAAGTCACTGTGGTTCACGGACAGCAAGTTACAACAAAGGGTGGCAGTCAAATTCTACGTGGAACTTGGGAAAAAATAAATGGTGTGTGGGGAGTGCACCCAGGGCAAGGCGACACCCTCCGAGTGACGGTCTTTCCAGTTGGGACCCGTAGGTGACCGTCATCCCCGGGCATGACAGAAATGAGACCCTAGAATGGAGCGGCGCTGGAATGCAAGGGCGGGGGAAGCGGTAGTGCCCCGAGAAAACCCGCCGGCAAGCAGCATCGTCCAGCACGATTCCCACATGCGAAAATCCGGGAGTGAACCCGCCGGGGATCGAGCCCGGATCGTCGTGGTGGGAGGCGAGCGCCCTGGACAGTACGCCACCGCAGCCCCGTGGAATTTGGAAATTCTGCCACAGAGGAGTTTCACATGATTAGACAAGTTTACAGCGCCGCTGCAGTGAGTCGTTGGATGTGTTTTGAATGGCATGTACGCTTTTACGACTTTTGCGGCGTTGAGAATCAAGAATTTTTTCCTCAGAGACCAGACCGTTAATAGTACGTTCTACTGCCATATTTCAAGGCGTCAGAAGGCTGACATCCGGCGAGCATCCGGATGTGAGACGCGCGAGAAAGTGGATACTTCTCGACGACAATGAACCCTGTTACCTAGCTTTCCTCACGCGTGAGTTTCTCGTCAGAAACAAAATGATCTTGCTTCCGCACCTATCCTACTCGTCAGATTTGACTTCTGCGGACTTCACCCTCTTGCTGTACATGAATATCCAGCTCAAAGGTAACATGTTTCGAGAAAAAGACTTCCGGGACAAATTCCAGAAATGGCACGAACGCTGAGAGCGCCTGGTAAAGGGAACTATTTTGAAGACGATATTGTATAAACAGAGCTACTCTCGAAACTTTCAGACGCCATCTCGGAGTTCTGAGGGACTTCCTCCATTCCTCTTTCAACTGTCCATATAGTTCGGCAAAGACCATCACATATCGTAGGCACCAGAACAGAAACGCCCCAGCTGGTCCGACAAGTACTCCATTGGCGAAAGGTATGGTAACCCCTCAAGCAAATGTGGAGTGTCAGTACCTCGTAAGCTGTTGAACCATGACTGTGGTATGCGATCTAGCGCTGAGGTACTACAGGGTATTTAGGAGAAATAGCAGAGAATGGGGATGGAATATCTCGTGGACTTATCGATGGGCTTTCAGTGAACCCTTAAAGAATATCAGACAGATTCTGGAGTCATAACTAACGGCCACTCATACCATTACGCCATATTAAAGGTCTCTATGTTGCCACACAATAGGCGCCGTATGGTCACACCTACCTCTAGGAAGCTCAGTCCTCACTTGCTTATCACAGTACTCTTGAGTAAAGCAGGAGTCATCCTAAAGCCACTGCCTCCAGTCCTCGCGTTCTCTGCCCCAGAGACGGCGAGCTTGATGATGTATCGGTGCCAGTAGCAATGTGCGCAGAGAAAGCTGTGATTGTGGTCCACCACCATTCAGTCATCTGCAGATTGTCTCCGTATACTNAGTAGCAATGTGCGCAGAGAAAGCTGTGATTGTGGTCCACCACCATTCAGTCATCTGCAGATTGTCTCCGTATACTCCGTCTGGTCTGTTAAGGTCCTCACCCCTTTCCTACTTTCCTTGTTACGTCCGGTATTTTATGATGCTGTCCATTTGAAGGACTAGTACCTGACCACAGTGTACCCATTGAAGGGCTTACTGTAGTCAAAGGTACGCCTCCCGTATGTGCGGACAGCATCCCTGTATATGGAGGTCGGGTCGAAACGTTCTCCTCTGCGCCAGAAGCACTCCTTCAGTAAACTGACAAGTGCCTCCGGATTGGTGGGCAGGCCCGCCTGGGCGACGGTGAGCCTGTCCACGCACTCCAGACGTGGGAAGAGAACTTTGTCCCCTCCCTCCATTGTTCTCACTAGCAGGGCGATCGCGGCCGTCAGTGTGGACACGTCCTCCAACCTTGAGAGCTGGGCACCCCGTACGACTTGGTCGTACAGTTCCCAGGGCTCTTTCGGGTTGGCCCCTACTGGCCACGTCTGCACTCCTGCATCTATGGTGTTGTGATTCGAAGGCCAGTCTATAGTTATTACTTTCTGAGAGGGGGGCGTTGCTTCGCTTTGCCGAACCAACTGTTTCAATATATGCACTTCCTTCTTCCTCTCGAGACTGCCTACACTATCTGTTGGGCTTTCCTTGGGCAACTCCAGCGTTTCCGCTATCCTTTCCCGGTTGATGCTGCA